>CAJUXJ010002093.1:0-23426 GCA_910589775.1 Avena eriantha
GTGTAACCCCACTGCCGCGTGGGCCCGTAGCCAACGACCCCATCTGTCAACCTCTGTGGCTAGGCAGAGCCGTTGTGAGAAAAGTTTTCGCGCGCGGTTCCGCCCAGTCAGCAACTGGCCCACCGTCAGCGGCTGTGGCTAGAATTGCTAGGGTGACAAAAGTTTTTCTGGCTGTCTGAGTAAGAAAAGGTCACATGAAAAGAAATAGAAAAGGTCCGTTCTAAGAAGCAAATTGGCATAAGATGCCCCATAAATAAACACATCCCGCCCACAGATCACACGGATCCCCGTTCCTAGAATCTCTACCCCCGAATGATCGTTGCCAACATCATCTGTCTCTTCCACCCAGTATCCATCTTGCGGGTACACCTGTTCATCTGAATCAAACAATTTATCGTGTGAGACCCTAGGGGTACTCAGCAAGTCTTTATGCCACTAAAGGGGACACATCCTGGGGCGACGCAATTGCAGCAGAAGATAATACCTAACAATTCTACAGATACTCGCTAACCTTCCGCCTAAACATGATAGACGGAAGTCCGTGAATTAAGAACAATAGTTATAATAGTATAATTAACAGATCCATCCTCCTCCTCGCTTACCAACGAGGAGCGGATGAACAACTCCCATCATCCGTTGGCAGTTTTATTAACCATTCCATGAGTATTGCACTATTTACTAGTCAAGTACTTAGTCAAATTAAAAGCACTACTTTAGTTATACTTGTGTATGATCGAGAAACTGTGCTCCAAGTCGTCCATAACCGCGGACACGGCTTTCAGAAAGATTTACCCTGCAGGGGTGCATGAATAGCAACACACACTCGATCAACCTCGGAAAAACCAAATCAAAACCCAACGAGGCATTCACGACAAAGCAATCACAGGATTCGGAAATATTTTAGGGGGCCACCCCTTTAAGCTACCCGCAACGAAGTTGGTCGGCTCCGAGACGGACCCATGGTTTGTGTGGACGGCGGTAAACGACTGGGAACCCGAAAATGTGACTGGGCTTGTCGATACAGCGAAAACGTGTCACGATCCAAAATAGTACAGGTGCTCCTCGCACAATCTTAAATAAAGCAGTAACATGGCATAAGTACAGGATAGTAATAAAGCTCCAAACTACTTCGTGGCCCCAAGAAATAAGAATGAATCAAGCTCTGGCTCGGGGGGGTCCATAAGGCGTCCCGGATGTGGATAGTGCGAATAGTCGAGGAACAAGAATCAAGTACTCGGGGTCCTACGGGACACAAGTGAGCATGAAAAGCCAAATAGCAGATATTGCTTACCGGTGCCTCTTTCATTAGTTATCCCATTACTACTCAGGTTATGTTGTTTAGGTACCTCGTTATTCATCAGACACTCACATACCCTACACATGCTTTTCTACGACTCGCATGGCTCAAACAACTCTTGTAGTAATGGCTCATGGGATGGAGGAACAAGCTTCGGTGGGGTTTAAAAGTAAAGGCTATGCAGTACTTGGGATTCAATTTAATGCAATCGCGACTCAATGATGCAAGAATAAGATAGAGGCAATAGGTACTGTATGTATGCAAGCATGTGGTAGTGCTTGCCTGGCAGTTCAGTTGAAGCGAGAGATGGATCTGGGTAGTACTCCTGTGATTCCTGGTAATTCTCCTGCTGGGCATCTATTCGAAGAAGAACCAAACAAACAAGGGCCAACATAAATAAAGTGCAAAAGCGTAGGAAATAAAATGCGACAAGCAAACAAGCATGCCATGATGAATGATGCACAATTTACATGGCATTAAAGTAGCATGGCAAAGGTGAGGAGTGGATACAAGAAATAAAGCATTTTGGCATTTATTTAACCAAGTTTTATTGTCATAACAGCTCAGATTTTTAATAACAACATGATGCATGCTTCAATTCAGAACAAGGACTGCATAGATAGAACGGGCTCGTCGCGCTGATCGATTTAGACATATTATTTGCCCAATTTGGAGTTATAGAATTAAAGTTATTAATTAATGAAGGAAAAGTGCATTTTATTGTAATTTTAATCATCTCGAAAATTTAAAGTGTTCAAACATTATTTTGAATGGCATATTTGAATTCCTCACATTTTTCTGATTCCAAAACATATATTATTTGTATTATTTGGATTTGTATTTTAAAGATTATTTGAATCTGAATTGAATTTGAATTTAAATCAATTTGAAAAAGGTTTAATTAAAAACAGACAGCCAGAAAAACTTTTCTTACTCAGACAGCTTCAGCCACCGTCACTGACAGGTGGGCCTTGCGCTGACTGGGGCCACGCGCGCGAAAATACGTTTTTCTACCGCGGCCTGGCTAGCCACTGAGGGTGGCAGATGGGGCCGTCGATTACGGGCCCATGCGGCAGTGGGGTTAGTCCCAGAGGCTGACAGGTGGGGCAAGCTGGACCGCGGGTTACGCCTGAGAAAGCAGAGGGACTTTCCTGCAAAAATACTAGTGCGGCTGACAGGTGGGACCTCTAGGAGCGCGGGTTGAGGACGAAAAACAAAAAGGGGGCTTAATGTAAATTTCCACAGGCCCGGTACTGTTCTTCGTGTTCATCGTCTGACGAGAAATCGGCGCGCGACGCGGGGCGGGGGATCGAACCCAGGTCGCGGGCGGCCGCGCTGAGGGGCGTGACCAGTGCGGTAGGCTAGGGGAGCTGTTAGGAAGGGGTTGGGGGGCCTAGCTAAGGTTCTGCGCGGCACGGGGAGGTTGCAGACGGCAGCGAGCAGCGCGCACTGAGAGCGTTCGGCGATTTGAGCGGCGGCGCTAGACGTCGACGGCGAGGCGGAGCATGTCAGGGCGGTCGAGGGACTCACCGCGGGTGGGCTGGTGTGGTCAGATCGGGGAGAAGCGCGGCGGATCGATGACGACGCAGACGCTCTGGCGGCTAGGGTTTCGTCGGGACGGCACAGTACTGGCGCATCTGGGGGCTCCCTTCTTCGCGTTGGCATGGACAGGGTGATGCAGTGGTCGTCCTTTCTCTCCTCGGCCTCTTCCACGACGAGCACGCCGGCTAGAACGGAGAGGAGCAGAGGTAGACGGCGGCGACCGGCGACAGGATCTGGGTGTCGGGGAGGAAGAAGGGGAAGAAGAGGGCCGGCTTGGGGCGGATCTGGCGATGCAGGAGACGTGTGAGAGGAGGAGAAAAGGAGGGAGAGGAAGGAGGGTTGCCGTGTGGGCACGGGCAGGTAAAGGTGGCCTCGCCTTTTCCTCCTTCTCCTCGAGCACGTGGGCAAGCTGGGGCTCGTCCTGGGGCAGGTAGCGGCAGAGGGGAGGGGCTGCAGGTGGGGCCGAGGACGAGAGAAGGCAGGTGGGGCTGGCTCGGTCGGTAGAGAAATAAAGAGAGGAGAGGGGGGTAGCTCGGGCTAGGGTAGATGGGGCTCGGGTTAGGGCTTAGCTAGGGTTAGATAGAGGGTTAGGGTTAGCTGAGGTGGGCCAGGGAGAGAGAAGGGATCAGGTGGTTCTCATGGGAGAGAGAGATAGAGAGAGAGAGGAGAGATCAATGTTAGGGTTTAATAGAATTAGGGTTAGGAGAAAATTAGAGAGAGGAGCTAGGTTTAGGTTTTATTAGGTATTTAGATTTTAATTTTTGTTTATGAGGCCATACCAAGAAGGAACATGGAGGTTGATCTAGCTTGAGCTAATGTGGAAAAGAAACAAGAAAGAAAGAGGAAGAAAAGAGATAAGTGGAAATAGTCTCATATGATCATGCATGTAGAAAATAAAATAAAACAAAGAGATGTGGGTGAGGATATGGGAATGGTGGAATGGAAGGAGATGGTTCACAAAGAAATAACCACTAAAGTCAAAGGCAAAAACCCATGGGATAAAAGGTGGTGGTACTTTTGCATGGCCCACGCAAAATAATAATGCCATGATTTATTTTGCGAAAACAATAATAATGTTATGGCATTATTCTTATGCATTTCCATGAAGTGGAGAAAAAAGCCAAGCACAAGAATTTAGAGGATTAGATCCACCCCACCACATGAGCTAGGATAACATCAAAAGAAAAAGAATTGCAAGCTCATGGACTAGTAGGATGGTGGAATTATAAAGTGGTGAAAAGAAAAGATAATGGAGGTGAATAAAAGATATGCCCCCAACTCAACTTGGGCATTTAATCAATATATCAATAACCAAATACAATATCAAGAGGCAAATACAATTTATAATGCATATGAGAGAAGAACCAAAAGAAAAAGGGGTTTTATATGATGCTCAAATGCAAGGTGGCATGATGACATGAGCATGATATAATTATGGTGCAACAACTATATATAGGAAGTAGCCAATATCTTACTAGACCAAGTAGCATTACAATTGTTAGACAATTGGGATGCTACAACTCTCCCCCACTAAACAGGAATCTTGCCCCGAGATTCTAGGAAGAAGAAGAAGACTCAAAGAGGGTAGGGTACTTGGCACGGAGCATATCTTCTACAATATGATTGATCCTTTCAACTTGTCCTTGTGACTGAGGGTGGTAAGCTGTGTTGAAGTTTAATTTTGTTCCCAAAGCATTTTGGAAACTTCCCCAGAACTTGGAAGTGAAGATACTTCCATGATCTGAACTGATCTCAAGAGGAACTCCATACAAAGAGACAATTCTATTGATATAGAGCTCAGCCAACTGAATTGCAGAAATTGTTTCCTTGACTGGAAAGAAGTGAGCTACTTTAGAAAGCCTGTCAATGACAACAAAGATTGCATTGTTGCCCTTCTGCGACCTTGGAAAATCAGTGATGAAGTCCATCTCTACTTCATTTCCATTCTGGAGGCTTCAATGGCTGTACAAGACCGGAAGGTTTCTGATGGACAGCTTTAACTCTGCGACAAACATCACACTCCGAGACATACTTGGCACAATATCGTTTCAAACCGGGCCACCAATATTGTGTTTTCAAGTCCATGTACATCTTAGTGCTTCCAAGGTGGATAGAAAGAACAGAATCATGCGCCTCCTTGAGAACTTGCTCTCTTAAACCTGGGTAGTTCGGAACAAACATCCGGTGTTCAAAGAAAAGAGTGCCTTGGTCATCAACGTGGAAAGACTCATACTTCGGAAGCTGAATATTGGAAATGATCGTTTTAGTGTAAGGATCCCCAAGTTGAATGGAACGGACCTTTTCTTCCAAGAGAGGTGTTGCTAGAAGGTTTAGAAGATACCCTTGATCCACAATTTCAAGGTTGAGCTTGCGGAATTCCTCGCACAAGAGAGGCTGTTGTTCTTCCACCATGAGGTTGTTGACATAAGCTTTTCGGCTGAGAGCATCTGCCATGACATTGGCTTTGCCCGGAGTGTAGTTGATGGTCAAATCTAAATCATTAATTGTTTCAATCCACCTCCTCTGACGAAGGTTGAGATCAGGCTGTGTGAAGATATACTTCAGACTCTTGTGACCAGAAAAGATCTCACAACGGTTGCCAAGCAAGTAATGCCTCCATACTTTCAAAGCAAAGACAACTGCTGCGAGTTCGAGGTCATTTGTAGGATAGTTGATCTCATGCGTCTTCAACTGTCGAGAGGCATAAGCAACAACTTGTTTTTCTTGCATAAGGACCGCACCCAATCCTTGCAATGAGGCATCACAGAATATCTGGAAAGGCTTTGATGTATCTAGAGGAACCAAGACTGGTGTGGAAGTGAGCTTCTCTTTGAGTGTTTCAAAGCTTGCTTGACATGCAGGAGTCCATAGATACCCCAAGCACCACCACCTATTGCAAAAGTACCACCACCTTTAGCCATTTGGTTTTCTTTTGGGATTTAGTGATTCTTTTCTTTGTGTATGATCACCATCTTTACCACTCCTTTACTCTCATCAACATCTATTATTTCAATTCTCTCCATTCATGTTCTATATGAGGGGTTCTTCTCATACATCTTTCTTTCTCTATCTCTTGTTATTCCTCCACCTCATCTCATGATAAATCAAATGCCTCAATCTTTTTCCTCTTGGGTGATCTTTTAAACAAGTTTTCAAAACTAAAAACTAATTAAATCTCTAACCCTAGTTCTTCTTCTTTTCTCTCTAAACCTACATCTAATCTAAAAACCCTAACCTCTACCATCTCCCTCTCAACCCCTCCCTCTCCCTGGCCCAAACCTAGCTAACCCTACCCCTCTCTCCAACCCTACACAAAACCCTAACCCTAGCCCATGTCTACCCTAGCCCGAGCTACCCCCTATCCTCTCTTTCTTTCTCTACCGGCCGAGTCAGCCCCACCTACCTGTCCCTCTCTCCCGACCAAGCCCCACCTGCAGCCCCCAGGTCGAGCCCCAGCTCGACCATGTGAGGAAGATGGCAAAAGGTGGCACCAGAGACCACCCTTTTTATCTACCCCCTGCCACGGCTGCTCCTCCTCCCTCTCCCTCCTTTTTCCTCCTCCCACACGACTTCTGGCTCGCCCAGATCCGCCCGAGCCTGCCCCCCTCCTCCCTTTCTCCCCCACCGTCGCGAGACCTGCCGCCGGTCGCCGCCAGCACCCCCTGTCCCTCTTTGTTCCAGCCGGCGTGCACGCCGTGGAGGTGGCCTGGGAGACCAAGGGAACCTCCCTGCCACTCCCTGCACGCATCGACGAGGACGAGAAGCCCCAGGAGCGCCGGTACCGCCGCCACCCGACGCCAAACCCTAGCCGCCAGTACGCCTGCGTCCTCGCCGCTCCGGTGCTTCCCCGCCCGATCCAACTCCATCGTCCCCTCCGCGGTGAGCAGTACTTCCTCCCTGACATGCTCCGCCTCGCCGTCGACGTCTAGCGCCGCCGCTCAAACCATCGAACGGTCTCAGTGCGCGCCGCTCGCTGCCGTCTGCAACCTCCCCGCGCCGCGCAGAACCTTAGCTAGGCCCCCCAACCCCTTCCTAACAGCTCCCCTAGCCTACCACACTGGTCACACCCCTCGGCGTGCTCGCCCGCGCCGCGCGCAGTTCCCCGTCAGTTCGTCAGATATCCGAGAAGAGAAACAGTGCGCGTGGAAACTTTGCACTTAACCCCCCACCTTTTTGACTCATGCAACCCACGCTCCTAGAGACCCCACCTGTCAGCCGCTCTAGTAGCATTGCAGAAAGCCCCTCTGCTTTCTCAAGCCGTAACCCGCACTCCATCCACGCCCCACCTGTCAGCCTCTAGGTGTAACCCCACTGCCGTGTGGGCCCGTAGCCAACGGCCCCATCTGTCAACCTCTGTGGCTAGGCAGAGCCGCGGTGAGAAAAGTTTTCGCGCGCGGTTCCGCCCAGTCAGCAACTGGCCCATCGTCAGCGGCTGTGGCTAGAATTGCCAGGGTGACAAAAGTTTTTCTGGCTGTCTGTTTTTAAATAAACCTTTTTCAAATTGATTTAATTCAAATTCAAATCAGATTCAAAAAAATTTAAAATACAAATCCAAATAATACAAATAATATATGTTTTGGAATCAGAAAAATGTGAGGAATTCAAATATGACATTCAAAATAATGTTTGAACACTTTAAATTTTCGAGATGATTAAAACTACAATAAAATGCCCGTTTCCTTAGTTAATTAATAACTTTAATTCCACAACTCCAAATTGGGAAAATAATATGTCTAAATCGATCAGCGCGACGAGCCCGTTCTATCTATGCAGTCCTTGTTCTGAATTGAAGCATGCATCATGTTGTTATTTAAAATCTGAACTGTTTATGACAATAAAACTTGGTTAAATAAATAATAAAATGCTTTATCTCTTGTATCCACCCCTCACCTTTGCCATGCTACTTTAATGCCATGAAAATTGTGCATCATTCATCATGGCATGCTTGTTTGCTTGTCGCATTTCAATTCATATGCTTGTGCACTTTATTTATGTTGGCCCTTGTTTGTTTGGTTCTTCTTCGAATAGACGCCCATCAGGAGAATTACCAGGAATCACAGGAGTACTACCCAGATCCATCTCTCGCTTCAACTGAGCTGCCAGGCAAGCACTACCACATGCTTGCATACATACAGTACCTATTGCCTCTATCTTATTCTTGCATCATTGAGTCGCGATTGCATTAAATTGAATCCCAAGTACTGCATAGCCTTTACTTTTAAACCCCACCGAAGCTTGTTCCTCCATCCCATGAGCCATTACTACAGGTGTTGTTTGAGCCATGCGAGTCGTAGAAAAGCATGTGTAGGGTATGTGAGTGTCTGAAGAATAACGAGGTACCTACACAACTTAACATGAGTAGTAATGGGATAACTAATGAAAGAGGCACCGGTGAGCAATATCTGCTATTTGGTTTTTCATGCTCAGTTGTGTCCCGTAGGACCCCGAGTACTTGATTCTTGTTCCTCGACTATTCGCACTATCCACATCCGGGAGGCCTTATGGACCCCCCTGAGCCAGAGCTTGATTCATTCTTATTTCTTGGGGCCACGAAGTAGTTTGGGGCTTTATTACTATCCTGTACTTATGCCATGTTACTGCTTTATTTAAGATTGTGCGAGGAGCACCTGTACTGTTTTGGATCGTGACACGTTTTCGCTGTATCGACAAGCCCAGTCACATTTTCGGGTTCCCAGTCGTTTACCGCCGTCCACACAAACCTTGGGTCCGTCTCGGAGCCGGCCAACTTCGTTGCGGGTAGCTTAATGGGGTGGCCCCCTGAAATATTTCTGAATCCTGTGATTGCTTTGTCGTGAATGCCTCGTTGGGTATTGATTTGGTTTTTCCGAGGTTGATCGAGTGTGTGTTGCTATTCGTGCACCCCTGCAGGGTAAATCTTTCTGAAAGCCATGTCCGTGGTTATGGACGACTTGGAGCACAATTTCTCGATCATAGACAAGTATAACTAAAGTACCGCTTTTAATTTGACTAAGTACTTGACTAGTAAATAGTGCAATACTCATGGAATGGTTAATAAAACTGCCAACGGATGATGGGGGTTGTTCCTCGTTGGTAAGCGAGGAGGAGGATGGATCTGTTAATTATACTGTTATAACTGTTGTTCTTAATTCACGGACTTCCGTCTATTATTGGTTAGGCGGAAGGTTAGTGAGTATCTGTAGAATTGTCAGGTATTATCTTCTGCTGCAATTGCGTCGCCCCAGGATGTGTCCCCTTTAGTGGCATAAAGACTTGCTGAGTACCCCTAGGGTCTCACATGATAAATTGTTTGATTCAGATGAACATGTGTACCCGCAAGATGGATACTGGGTGGAAGAGACAGATGATGTTGGCAACGATCGTTCGGTGTAGAGATTCCAGGAACGGGGATCCGTGAGATCTGTGGGCGGGATGTGTTTATTTATGGGGCATCTTATGCCAATTTGCTTCTTATCCGTACTCGGATCTTGTTTTCCGCTTCCGCCTGATACTCTGATGTGTGATGTATGAGGAGCTATCCTAAATTATTATATCTATCTAGGACATTTGGATCTTGCCGTATGGCGTTGCAATATTTCTATTTTTTTAGATGGAATGGCTCTGAGGACTGTTGTATGTGGCTTGCATACATACTCATTTGTGTATGTAGTTGATCCCTTCGCCTGTCGATTACGCCGCTCGTTCTTGTCCCGTTGTCTGAAAGTGGTTAGGACGGCCGAAAGGTCTACCGTGAGTGGCCCTGGGCCGCACCGTACTATTTTAACCACTTGCGTTCATCCAGGCATTAACTAAGAGCGTAATTCACCGAGGTAGTTACAACTGGTATCAGAGCCATCCCGCCCTTCAGGGTCTCAGCCAAAATGGTCGTTGTCAGTCTAGCAAATATTTTGGTAGTGATGTATACTAGGGAAAAACAAAACGTGAGAGTAGGACTGCTTCCATTTTTCTTCTTACCCACCCACCCACCCTTTTCTGGTAAGGAAGTGTAACGTTTTCAATCCTCTTCTAAATATTCAAACTAGGATTCACGTGTTCTGGGTTCCGTAGTACCATAGGTTATGTTTGCGTTTGTGTGTGTGTGTGTGTGAATTCCTTGTCTATCTGTTGCATCCAAATGTTATCACTATCTGCCTTTTGGTTATCAACTGTTGGTACATTCCATACCGACAGGCCTTTGTAAACCAACGCGATCTATTCTGATTCATTGTACACCGATGCGATCTATCTTACTCTTTGTTATCCGACGTTATCTCGTTGGGGTGTTCTTTTTCTTAGTTACCAATCTTTAGGTTCATCTTAAGAAGAAGGTGTTGGGATATGTGTTTTACTGATTCATGTGCGGAGTAATGATTTGAGTGCGGGATGGAGTCGCGACCATACCACTACTTTTATCATTTGCTTTTGTATATTGAACTAGTAGAGTTACTAATCTTGATTCGTTAAGTGATTTTGCGCATATAGTGGTATTTTAATGCCGAAATTTGCGGAATTTTTTTCTTTGTTAGTTGTGTACCACACTCCATGTTCAGTCGTGTGCGTTATGCTTAGTATCTTCTAGTTGCCTTGAACTTTGTTGATATTTTAATATCATCTCAGTGAATTGCATTCTTTAATCTTGATTAATTCCATTTTGGTACTATTTTGGATTATTATCATTCTCCATTATAGTACTGACTTGTGTTTTATATCAATCACAGGATGGCACCTCCACGCCGTTCTGAGGAGGACATACCACCTGAACTTGGGGCTGCTTTGGCAAGTATTGCAAATGCTTTGGGCACTATGCAGCAGAACTAGCAGCGCTTCGAGGAAAGCGTGAGGAGGAATGAGTTCGTTCCGCTACCTCCACCTCCCAAGCGAGGAGACATCAAGAGTTTTATCAAGTTCAACCCACGCTAATTTGAGGTGTCTGATCAGCCACTTGATGCGGATGATTGGCTGCGTGAAGTGTCAAGGTTGCCGATGACTATGGATGTTCCCGAGCAAGAATGGGTCAAATGTGCTACTCACCTTCTGAAGGGAGATGTAACTCTCTGGTGGGAAAATTACCTCAAGGCAGATCTTTCTGGTTTTTAGCCTACTTGGGAGCGGTTCACTGCTGCTTTCAAAGAGCAATATCTATCAGAAATTGTCATGGAAAGGATGAAGGAAGTGTTTCTCAACCTCAAGCAGGGCACTGACAATGTCAACACCTACATCAGAAACTTCATGAACCTGTGTCGGTATGGTGGCGATGAGATCTCTGATGACAAGAAGAAGCAAAAGAGGTTTCGGCAAGGCCTCAATGCTTCCATCAAATATGTAATTACTCATGCAAGGCCGGCATCTTTTCTGGAACTTCAACACACAGCTCTGCAGGAAGAAGCAAGTAGGCAAGTGTTTGAGGAGTCAAAGAAACACAGCCGTGATACAGCAAGCTCTTCTGCTATGACAGCTCCTTCTAAGCGTCGTGTCTGGGTTCCTAACACCCCAGTGTCGCTCCCTGCTCCACCAAGACCGTCAAGCTACGCACCAAGGCCACCAAACTCCTTCCCTGCGGCTCCCAGGGGCTACAACCACAACTACCCTGGAGCGCCTGGCGGAGTCCCTGGCTACGTTGCTCCACGTCCACCTGGTGCTTGCTATACTTGTGGAAACACTGGGCATCAGCACTGGAATTGTCCTATGAACAACAAAGCTCTTCCACCACCACCTCCAAGACCTGCGGCAAGTGCTCCTATGATTCGTGCACCTCCACCTCGGGCTCTCAACATCAACACTAAGCCGGGGTCTACGGTTGCTCGTGCCAACTGTGTCAACACCGCTCAAGATAAGCATGTACCTGGAGTTGTCATGGGTATGCTTCCTGTTAACTCAGTTCCTGCACGAGTTTTGTTTGATTTTGGTGCTTCGCATTCTTTTGTTTCTCATATGTTTGCTCATGAGCAAGATCTGGCTATGGTTCCTTTATTACACCGTCTTGTGGTATAATCTCCTGGGTCAAACATGAGGGCTGCTCATATTAGCCATGGCAATCAAATTGAGATTGGTGGCTCTTCGTTTCCGGCTTCCTTAATTATTCTGGGCAATTCTGATATTGATGTTATCTTGGGCATGGATTGGTTGACAGCAAATGCAGCTGTGATTGATTGTGCTGAACGTTCGGTTTCTCTGAAAATTCCTGAAGGCCATATAGTATATTCTCCAAGTCTGACTCCTGCAATTCAGCTTTATTCTTTGGCGGCTCTGAATGATGATGCTATGGAAGGTATTCAGAGTGTTCCTGTAGTTTGTGAGTTTCCAGATTTCTTTCCTGAAGAGTTGCCAGGTATGCCTCCGGATCGTGAGGTTGAGTTTGTCATTGAACTTGAACGTGGCACCGCTCCTATTTCCAAGCGGCCTTATAAAATGGGTCCTACTGAGTTGGCTGAACTCAAACGTCAGTTGGATGAACAAGAGAAGTTGGGTTTCATTCAGCACAGTACTTCTTCTTGGGGTAGTCCGACCATCTTTGTGAAGAAGCGAGACAAGTTTGATAGACTTTGTGTTGACTATCGGGCACTCAATGCTAAAACAATCAAGAATAAATATCCCCTTCCACGGATTAATGATCTCTTCGATCAGCTAGCTAGAGCTGTGGTATTCTCTAAGCTTGATTTGAGAAGTGGTTATCATCAAATCAAGATCCGCAAGGAAGATGTTCCTAAAACAGCTTTCACCACCCGCTATGGCCTGTATGAGTACACGGTCATGTCTTTTGGTCTCACCAATGCACCTGCCACCTTCTCGAGGCTTATGAACTCTGTCAACCTCTGTGGCTAGGCAGAGCCGCGGTGAGAAAAGTTTTCGCGCGCGGTTCCGCCCAGTCAGCAACTGGCCCATCGTCAGCGGCTGTGGCTAGAATTGCCAGGGTGACAAAAGTTTTTCTGGCTGTCTGTTTTTTAATAAACCTTTTTCAAATTGATTTAATTCAAATTCAAATCAGATTCAAAAAAAATTTAATATACAAATCCAAATAATACAAATAATATATGTTTTGGAATCAGAAAAATGTGAGGAATTCAAATATGACATTCAAAATAATGTTTGAACACTTTAAATTTTCAAGATGATTAAAACTACAATAAAATGCCCTTTTCCTTAGTTAATTAATAACTTTAATTCCACAACTCCAAATTGGGAAAATAATATGTCTAAATCGATCAGCGCGACGAGCCCGTTCTATCTATGCAGTCCTTGTTCTGAATTGAAGCATGCATCATGTTGTTATTTAAAATCTGAACTGTTTATGACAATAAAACTTGGTTAAATAAATAATAAAATGCTTTATCTCTTGTATCCACCCCTCACCTTTGCCATGCTACTTTAATGCCATGAAAATTGTGCATCATTCATCATGGCATGCTTGTTTGCTTGTCGCATTTCAATTCATATGCTTGTGCACTTTATTTATGTTGGCCCTTGTTTGTTTGGTTCTTCTTCGAATAGACGCCCATCAGGAGAATTACCAGGAATCACAGGAGTACTACCCAGATCCATCTCTCGCTTCAACTGAGCTGCCAGGCAAGCACTACCACATGCTTGCATACATACAGTACCTATTGCCTCTATCTTATTCTTGCATCATTGAGTCGCGATTGCATTAAATTGAATCCCAAGTACTGCATAGCCTTTACTTTTAAACCCCACCGAAGCTTGTTCCTCCATCCCATGAGCCATTACTACAGGTGTTGTTTGAGCCATGCGAGTCGTAGAAAAGCATGTGTAGGGTATGTGAGTGTCTGAAGAATAACGAGGTACCTAAACAACTTAACATGAGTAGTAATGGGATAACTAATGAAAGAGGCACCGGTGAGCAATATCTGCTATTTGGTTTTTCATGCTCAGTTGTGTCCCGTAGGACCCCGAGTACTTGATTCTTGTTCCTCGACTATTCGCACTATCCACATCCGGGAGGCCTTATGGACCCTCCTGAGCCAGAGCTTGATTCATTCTTATTTCTTGGGGCCACGAAGTAGTTTGGGGCTTTATTACTATCCTGTACTTATGCCATGTTACTGCTTTATTTAAGATTGTGCGAGGAGCACCTGTACTGTTTTGGATCGTGACACGTTTTCGCTGTATCGACAAGCCCAGTCACATTTTCGGGTTCCCAGTCGTTTACCGCCGTCCACACAAACCTTGGGTCCGTCTCGGAGCCGGCCAACTTCGTTGCGGGTAGCTTAATGGGGTGGCCCCCTGAAATATTTCTGAATCCTGTGATTTCTTTGTCGTGAATGCCTCGTTGGGTATTGATTTGGTTTTTCCGAGGTTGATCGAGTGTGTGTTGCTATTCGTGCACCCCTGCAGGGTAAATCTTTCTGAAAGCCATGTCCGTGGTTATGGACGACTTGGAGCACAATTTCTCGATCATAGACAAGTATAACTAAAGTACCGCTTTTAATTTGACTAAGTACTTGACTAGTAAATAGTGCAATACTCATGGAATGGTTAATAAAACTGCCAACGGATGATGGGGGTTGTTCCTCGTTGGTAAGCGAGGAGGAGGATGGATCTGTTAATTATACTGTTATAACTGTTGTTCTTAATTCACGGACTTCCGTCTATTATTGGTTAGGCGGAAGGTTAGTGAGTATCTGTAGAATTGTCAGGTATTATCTTCTGCTGCAATTGCGTCGCCCCAGGATGTGTCCCCTTTAGTGGCATAAAGACTTGCTGAGTACCCCTAGGGTCTCACATGATAAATTGTTTGATTCAGATGAACATGTGTACCCGCAAGATGGATACTGGGTGGAAGAGACAGATGATGTTGGCAACGATCGTTCGGTGTAGAGATTCCAGGAACGGGGATCCGTGAGATCTGTGGGCGGGATGTGTTTATTTATGGGGCATCTTATGCCAATTTGCTTCTTATCCGTACTCGGATCTTGTTTTCCGCTTCCGCCTGATACTCTGATGTGTGATGTATGAGGAGCTATCCTAAATTATTATATCTATCTAGGACATTTGGATCTTGCCGTATGGCGTTGCAATATTTCTATTTTTTTAGATGGAATGGCTCTGAGGACTGTTGTATGTGGCTTGCATACATACTCATTTGTGTATGTAGTTGATCCCTTCGCCTGCCGATTACGCCGCTCGTTCTTGTCCCGTTGTCTGAAAGTGGTTAGGACGGCCGAAAGGTCTACCGTGAGTGGCCCTGGGCCGCACCGTACTATTTTAACCACTTTCGTTCATCCAGGCATTAACTAAGAGCGTAATTCACCGAGGTAGTTACAACTGGTATCAGAGCCATCCCGCCCTTCAGGGTCTCAGCCAAAATGGTCGTTGTCAGTCTAGCAAATATTTTGGTAGTGATGTATACTAGGGAAAAACAAAACGTGAGAGTAGGACTGCTTCCATTTTTCTTCTTACCCACCCACCCACCCTTTTCTGGTAAGGAAGTGTAACGTTTTCAATCCTCTTCTAAATATTCAAACGAGGATTCACGTGTTCTGGGTTCCGTAGTACCACAGGTTATGTTTGCGTTTGTGTGTGTGTGTGTGTGAATTCCTTGTCTATCTGTTGCATCCAAATGTTATCACTATCTGCCTTTTGGTTATCAACTGTTGGTACATTCCATACCGACAGGCCTTTGTAAACCAACGCGATCTATTCTGATTCATTGTACACCGATGCGATCTATCTTACTCTTTGTTATCCGACGTTATCTCGTTGGGGTGTTCTTTTTCTTAGTTACCAATCTTTAGGTTCATCTTAAGAAGAAGGTGTTGGGATATGTGTTTTACTGATTCATGTGCGGAGTAATGATTTGAGTGCGGGATGGAGTCGCGACCATACCACTACTTTTATCATTTGCTTTTGTATATTGAACTAGTAGAGTTACTAATCTTGATTCGTTAAGTGATTTTGCGCATATAGTGGTATTTTAATGCCGAAATTTGCGGAATTTTTTTCTTTGTTAGTTGTGTACCACACTCCATGTTCAGTCGTGTGCGTTATGCTTAGTATCTTCTAGTTGCCTTGAACTTTGTTGATATTTTAATATCATCTCAGTGAATTGCATTCTTTAATCTTGATTAATTCCATTTTGGTACTATTTTGGATTATTATCATTCTCCATTATAGTACTGACTTGTGTTTTATATCAATCACAGGATGGCACCTCCACGCCGTTCTGAGGAGGACATACCACCTGAACTTGGGGCTGCTTTGGCAAGTATTGCAAATGCTTTGGGCACTATGCAGCAGAACCAGCAGCGCTTCGAGGAAAGCGTGAGGAGGAATGAGTTCGTTCCGCTACCTCCACCTCCCAAGCGAGGAGACATCAAGAGTTTTATCAAGTTCAACCCACGCCAATTTGAGGTGTCTGATCAGCCACTTGATGCGGATGATTGGCTGCGTGAAGTGTCAAGGTTGCCGATGACTACGGATGTTCCCGAGCAAGAATGGGTCAAATGTGCTACTCACCTTCTGAAGGGAGATGCAACTCTCTGGTGGGAAAATTACCTCAAGGCAGATCTTTCTGGTTTTTAGCCTACTTGGGAGCGGTTCACTGCTGCTTTCAAAGAGCAATATCTATCAGAAATTGTCATGGAAAGGATGAAGGAAGTGTTTCTCAACCTCAAGCAGGGCACTGACAATGTCAACACCTACATCAGAAACTTCATGAACCTGTGTCGGTATGGTGGCGATGAGATCTCTGATGACAAGAAGAAGCAAAAGAGGTTTCGGCAAGGCCTCAATGCTTCCATCAAATATGTAATTACTCATGCAAGGCCGGCATCTTTTCTGGAACTTCAACACACAGCTCTGCAGGAAGAAGCAAGTAGGCAAGTGTTTGAGGAGTCAAAGAAACACAGCCGTGATACAGCAAGCTCTTCTGCTATGACAGCTCCTTCTAAGCGTCGTGTCTGGGTTCCTAACACCCCAGTGTCGCTCCCTGCTCCACCAAGACCGTCAAGCTACGCACCAAGGCCACCAAACTCCTTCCCTGCGGCTCCCAGGGGCTACAACCACAACTACCCTGGAGCGCCTGGCGAAGTCCCTGGCTACGTTTCTCCACGTCCACCTGGTGCTTGCTATACTTGTGGAAACACTGGGCATCAGCACTGGAATTGTCCTATGAACAACAAAGCTCTTCCACCACCACCTCCAAGACCTGCGGCAAGTGCTCCTATGATTCGTGCACCTCCACCTCGGGCTCTCAACATCAACACTAAGCCGGGGTCTACGGTTGCTCGTGCCAACTGTGTCAACACCGCTCAAGATAAGCATGTACCTGGAGTTGTCATGGGTATGCTTCCTGTTAACTCAGTTCCTGCACGAGTTTTGTTTGATTTTGGTGCTTCGCATTCTTTTGTTTCTCATATGTTTGCTCATGAGCAAGATCTGGCTATGGTTCCTTTATTACACCGTCTTGTGGTATAATCTCCTGGGTCAAACATGAGGGCTGCTCATATTAGCCATGGCAATCAAATTGAGATTGGTGGCTCTTCGTTTCCGGCTTCCTTAATTATTCTGGGCAATTCTGATATTGATGTTATCTTGGGCATGGATTGGTTGACAGCAAATGCAGCTGTGATTGATTGTGCTGAACGTTCGGTTTCTCTGAAAATTCCTGAAGGCCATATAGTATATTCTCCAAGTCTGACTCCTGCAATTCAGCTTTATTCTTTGGCGGCTCTGAATGATGATGCTATGGAAGGTATTCAGAGTGTTCCTGTAGTTTGTGAGTTTCCAGATTTCTTTCCTGAAGAGTTGCCAGGTATGCCTCCGGATCGTGAGGTTGAGTTTGTCATTGAACTTGAACGTGGCACCGCTCCTATTTCCAAGCGGCCTTATAAAATGGGTCCTACTGAGTTGGCTGAACTCAAACATCAGTTGGATGAACAAGAGAAGTTGGGTTTCATTCAGCACAGTACTTCTTCTTGGGGTAGTCCGACCATCTTTGTGAAGAAGCGAGACAAGTTTGATAGACTTTGTGTTGACTATCGGGCACTCAATGCTAAAACAATCAAGAATAAATATCCCCTTCCACGGATTAATGATCTCTTCGATCAGCTAGCTGGAGCTGTGGTATTCTCTAAGCTTGATTTGAGAAGTGGTTATCATCAAATCAAGATCCGCAAGGAAGATGTTCCTAAAACAGCTTCCACCACCCGCTATGGCCTGTATGAGTACACGGTCATGTCTTTTTGTCTCACCAATGCACCTGCCACCTTCTCGAGGCTTATGAACTCTGTCAACCTCTGTGGCTAGGCAGAGCCGCGGTGAGAAAAGTTTTCGCGCGCGGTTCCGCCCAGTCAGCAACTGGCCCATCGTCAGCGGCTGTGGCTAGAATTGCCAGGGTGACAAAAGTTTTTCTGGCTGTCTGTTTTTTAATAAACCTTTTTCAAATTGATTTAATTCAAATTCAAATCAGATTCAAAAAAAATTTTATATACAAATCCAAATAATACAAATAATATATGTTTTGGAATCAGAAAAATGTGAGGAATTCAAATATGACATTCAAAATAATGTTTGAACACTTTAAATTTTCGAGATGATTAAAACTACAATAAAATGCCCTTTTCCTTAGTTAATTAATAACTTTAATTCCACAACTCCAAATTGGGAAAATAATATGTCTAAATCGATCAGCGCGACGAGCCCGTTCTATCTATGCAGTCCTTGTTCTGAATTGAAGCATGCATCATGTTGTTATTTAAAATCTGAACTGTTTATGACAATAAAACTTGGTTAAATAAATAATAAAATGCTTTATCTCTTGTATCCACCCCTCACCTTTGCCATGCTACTTTAATGCCATGAAAATTGTGCATCATTCATCATGGCATGCTTGTTTGCTTGTCGCATTTCAATTCATATGCTTGTGCACTTTATTTATGTTGGCCCTTGTTTGTTTGGTTCTTCTTCGAATAGACGCCCATCAGGAGAATTACCAGGAATCACAGGAGTACTACCCAGATCCATCTCTCGCTTCAACTGAGCTGCCAGGCAAGCACTACCACATGCTTGCATACATACAGTACCTATTGCCTCTATCTTATTCTTGCATCATTGAGTCGCGATTGCATTAAATTGAATCCCAAGTACTGCATAGCCTTTACTTTTAAACCCCACCGAAGCTTGTTCCTCCATCCCGTGAGCCATTACTACAGGTGTTGTTTGAGCCATGCGAGTCGTAGAAAAGCATGTGTAGGGTATGTGAGTGTCTGAAGAATAACGAGGTACCTAAACAACTTAACATGAGTAGTAATGGGATAACTAATGAAAGAGGCACCGGTGAGCAATATCTGCTATTTGGTTTTCATGCTCAGTTGTGTCCCGTAGGACCCCGAGTACTTGATTCTTGTTCCTCGACTATTCGCACTATCCACATCCGGGAGGCCTTATGGACCCCCCTGAGCCATAGCTTGATTCATTCTTATTTCTTGGGGCCACGAAGTAGTTTGGGGCTTTATTACTATCCTGTACTTATGCCATGTTACTGCTTTATTTAAGATTGTGCGAGGAGCACCTGTACTGTTTGGGATCGTGACACGTTTTCGCTGTATCGACAAGCCCAGTCACATTTTCGGGTTCCCAGTCGTTTACCGCCGTCCACACAAACCTTGGGTCCGTCTCGGAGCCGGCCAACTTCGTTGCGGGTAGCTTAATGGGGTGGCCCCCTGAAATATTTCTGAATCCTGTGATTGCTTTGTCGTGAATGCCTCGTTGGGTATTGATTTGGTTTTTCCGAGGTTGATCGAGTGTGTGTTGCTATTCGTGCACCCCTGCAGGGTAAATCTTTCTGAAAGCCATGTCCGTGGTTATGGACGACTTGGAGCACAATTTCTCGATCATAGACAAGTATAACTAAAGTACCGCTTTAATTTGACTAAGTACTTGACTAGTAAATAGTGCAATACTCATGGAATGGTTAATAAAACTGCCAACGGATGATGGGGGTTGTTCCTCGTTGGTAAGCGAGGAGGAGGATGGATCTGTTAATTATACTGTTATAACTGTTGTTCTTAATTCACGGACTTCCGTCTATTATTGGTTAGGCGGAAGGTTAGTGAGTATCTGTAGAATTGTCAGGTATTATCTTCTGCTTGCAATTGCGTCGCCCCAGGATCTGTCCCCTTTAGTGGCATAAAGACTTGCTGAGTACCCCTAGGGTCTCACATGATAAATTGTTTGATTCAGATGAACATGTGTACCCGCAAGATGGATACTGGGTGGAAGAGACAGATGATGTTGGCAACGATCGTTCGGTGTAGAGATTCCAGGAACGGGGATCCGTGAGATCTGTGGGCGGGATGTGTTTATTTATGGGGCATCTTATGCCAATTTGCTTCTTATCCGTACTCGGATCTTGTTTCCGCTTCCGCCTGATACTCTGATGTGTGATGTATGAGGAGCTATCCTAAATTATTATATCTATCTAGGACATTTGGATCTTGCCGTATGGCGTTGCAATATTTCTATTTTTTAGATGGAATGGCTCTGAGGACTGTTGTATGTGGCTTGCATACATACTCATTTGTGTATGTAGTTGATCCCTTCGCCTGCCGATTACGCCGCTCGTTCTTGTCCCGTTGTCTGAAAGTGGTTAGGACGGCCGAAAGGTCTACCGTGAGTGGCCCTGGGCCGCACCGTACTATTTTAACCACTTTCGTTCATCCAGGCATTAACTAAGAGCGTAATTCACCGAGGTAGTTACAACTGGTATCAGAGCCATCCCCCCCTTCAGGGTCTCAGCCAAAATGGTCGTTGTCAGTCTAGCAAATATTTTGGTAGTGATGTATACTAGGGAAAAACAAACGTGAGAGTAGGACTGCTTCCATTTTTCTTCTTACCCACCCACCCACCCTTTTCTGGTAAGGAAGTGTAACGTTTTCAATCCTCTTCTAAATATTCAAACTAGGATTCACGTGTTCTGGGTTCCGTAGTACCATAGGTTATGTTTGCGTTTGTGTGTGTGTGTGTGTGTGAATTCCTTGTCTATCTGTTGCATCCAAATGTTATCACTATCTGCCTTTTGGTTATCAACTGTTGGTACATTCCATACCGACAGGCCTTTGTAAACCAACGCGATCTATTCTGATTCATTGTACACCGATGCGATCTATCTTACTCTTTGTTATCCGACGTTATCTCGTTGGGGTGTTCTTTTTCTTAGTTACCAATCTTTAGGTTCATCTTAAGAAGAAGGTGTTGGGATATGTGTTTTACTGATTCATGTGCGGAGTAATGATTTGAGTGCGGGATGGAGTCGCGACCATACCACTACTTTTATCATTTGCTTTTGTATATTGAACTAGTAGAGTTACTAATCTTGATTCGTTAAGTGATTTTGCGCATATAGTGGTATTTTAATGCCGAAATTTGCGGAATTTTTTTCTTTGTTAGTTGTGTACCACACTCCATGTTCAGTCGTGTGCGTTATGCTTAGTATCTTCTAGTTGCCTTGAACTTTGTTGATATTTTAATATCATCTCAGTGAATTGCATTCTTTAATCTTGATTAATTCCATTTTGGGTACTATTTTGGATTATTATCATTCTCCATTATAGTACTGACTTGTGTTTTATATCAATCACAGGATGGCACCTCCACGCCGTTCTGAGGAGGACATACCACCTGAACTTGGGGCTGCTTTGGCAAGTATTGCAAATGCTTTGGGCACTATGCAGCAGAACCAGCAGCGCTTCGAGGAAAGCGTGAGGAGGAATGAGTTCGTTCTGCTACCTCCACCTCCCAAGCGAGGAGACATCAAGAGTTTTATCAAGTTCAACCCACGCCAATTTGAGGTGTCTGATCAGCCACTTGATGCGGATGATTGGCTGCGTGAAGTGTCAAGGTTGCCGATGACTACGGATGTTCCCGAGCAAGAATGGGTCAAATGTGCTACTCACCTTCTGAAGGGAGATGCAACTCTCTGGTGGGAAAATTACCTCAAGGCAGATCTTTCTGGTTTTTAGCCTACTTGGGAGCGGTTCACTGCTGCTTTCAAAGAGCAATATCTATCAGAAATTGTCATGGAAAGGATGAAGGAAGTGTTTCTCAACCTCAAGCAGGGCACTGACAATGTCAACACCTACATCAGAAACTTCATGAACCTGTGTCGGTATGGTGGCGATGAGATCTCTGATGACAAGAAGAAGCAAAAGAGGTTTCGGCAAGGCCTCAATGCTTCCATCAAATATGTATTACTCATGCAAGGCCGGCATCTTTCTGGAAACTTCAACACACAGCTCTGCAGGAAGAAGCAAGTAGGCAAGTGTTTGAGGAGTCAAAGAAACACAGCCGTGATACAGCAAGCTCTTCTGCTATGACAGCTCCTTCTAAGCGTCGTGTCTGGGTTCCTAACACCCCAGTGTCGCTCCCTGCTCCACCAAGACCGTCAAGCTACGCACCAAGGCCACCAAACTCCTTCCCTGCGGCTCCCAGGGGCTACACCACACTACCCTGGAGCGCCTGGCGGAGTCCCTGGCTACGTTGCTCCACGTCCACCTGGTGCTTGCTATACTTGTGGAAACACTGGGCATCAGCACTGGAATTGTCCTATGAACAACAAAGCTCTTCCACCACCACCTCCAAGACCTGCGGCAAGTGCTCCTATGATTCGTGCACCTCCACCTCGGGCTCTCAACATCAACACTAGCCGGGGTCTACGGTTGCTCGTGCCAACTGTGTCAACACCGCTCAAGATAAGCATGTACCTGGAGTTGTCATGGGTATGCTTCCTGTTAACTCAGTTCCTGCACGAGTTTTGTTTGATTTTGGTGCTTCGCATTCTTTTGTTTCTCATATGTTTGCTCATGAGCAAGATCTGGCTATGGTTCCTTTATTACAACACCGTCTTGTGGTATAATCTCCTGGGGTCAAACATGAGGGCTGCTCATATTAGCCATGGCAATCAAATTGAGATTGGTGGCTCTTCGTTTCCGGCTTCCTTAATTATTCTGGGCAATTCTGATATTGATGTTATCTTGGGCATGGATTGGTTGACAGCAAATGCAGCTGTGATTGATTGTGCTGAACGTTCGGTTTCTCTGAAAATTCCTGAAGGCCATATAGTATATTCTCCAAGTCTGACTCCTGCAATTCAGCTTTATTCTTTGGCAGCTCTGAATGATGATGCTATGGAAGGTATTCAGAGTGTTCCTGTAGTTTGTGAGTTTCCAGATTTCTTTCTGAAGAGTGCCAGGTATGCCTCCGGATCGTGAGGTTGAGTTTGTCATTGAACTTGAACGTGGCACCGCTCCTATTTCCAAGCGGCCTTATAAAATGGGTCCTACTGAGTTGGCTGAACTCAAACGTCAGTTGGATGAACAAGAGAAGTTGGGTTTCATTCAGCACAGTACTTCTTCTTCTGGGGTAGTCCGACCATCTTTGTGAAGAAGCGAGACAAGTTTGATAGACTTTGTGTTGACTATCGGGCACTCAATGCTAAAACAATCAGAATAAATATCCCCTTCCACGGATTAATGATCTCTTCGATCAGCTAGCTAGAGCTGTGGTATTCTCTAAGCTTGATTTGAGAAGTGGTTATCATCAAATCAAGATCCGCAAGGAAGATGTTCCTAAAACAGCTTTCACCACCCGCTATGGC
>CAJUXJ010002094.1:0-39117 GCA_910589775.1 Avena eriantha
GCGGCTCGTCGGAGACGACGGTATAGGGTGCTAGAGGCATGGGCGGTGTAGGTGGACGGTGGCTTGCCTCCTGGCGGTCATCTATGGCACAATGGCATGGCTAGGGACGGTGGTATGCGGTCGGGAAAGGCTGGCGCTCTGAGTGGCAGAGGCGGTGCTCGACGATGCATGCGGTGGCTGCTGGTCACGCGGCGAGAAAAGGCCATGTCATGGAGCATGCTGGGGTTATGGCGGAGCGGCGCGTGCAAGCTGAGGTCGAGGCGTAGCTTGTGCTGGCATGTCGGGGACGGCGCTCTGGCATGCTCCGTGCATGGCATAGAGGCTCGGTGCGTGGGCGTGCCTCGGTGGTCCAAGGCTCGGCTGCTTCCGTGGGGTGGACACGGGTGTGTGGTAGGGTGTGGTGGAGCTAGGGACGGTGCTAGATTGGCGTGGCATGGTCTTTGGTGCTTTGCCCACGTTTGGCCGATGGTGACCAAGAACGGGCGGCGCGGTACTGGCGCTACGGGGTAGGAGGGGGATTTTATGTGGCTTAGTTAGGCTAAGAGGGGATACAGGAGAGATGAGAGGTTTAAATGGGGGACAAGAATTCAATTAGCAACAGTATTAGTTACGCCAGAAGATTTTGCCTGCCAAGTGTTCGACAAAATGGCCGCAAGAAACTTTTGTTTGAATTTTGAAAAGATTTTTGCTGGGTGTGTTATTCATATGCTTAAGCATCTGTGGTTTCTTGGGATTGTCAAGGTGAACTCATTTGAGTGGTTTTTGAAAAAGTGGGATCTATGTACATACACTTGATTCCATTTTCAGATGTCATTTAAAATTAGTGTTCAAATGTTTTTGTAAGAATTCAGAGTGGGCCTTGGTAGATCTTTACTTGTACTAGCTAGGGGTGCAAAGAGTTAGAATTGTTTCTGTTTGAAATTGACTTCTAGTAACACCTCAAGTGGCCTAGTGAATTAAAATGGCAAAAGTGACCATTTGCATTTATTAATTCCATTTGATTTCTTTTTCTTTGGATTTGGTTTTGGAATGACCTAGATGATGTGGCATTCACCTTTGAATCATTTTACAACCATTAGAACAAACAAACATGGGATTTCCAAACAATTCCATATTAATGCAACACACATATGCATTCCTAATTATTTAAATGATAAAAAGTTTTTGTTAACCCTAAATTCGGTGATTTGGATCTTAATAACCTTTATTAAAGTTTGGGGATGTTACATGGATCCACCAGAGTTCATTGCATGTGTGTTCTTCTCACAAACAACATATGGATCCACTAGTGTCATTGAAATGTGTGTTCTTTTCACTAACCACATATGGATCCACCAATGTCATTGGATGTGTGTTCTTTTCACAAACCACATGGATCGACCAGTTTCATTGCATGTGTGTTCTTTTCATATACCACATATAGATCCACCAGTGTCATTGTATGTGTGTTCTTTCCACAAACCACATATGGATCCACCAGAGTTCATTGCATATGTGTTCTTTTCACAAACCACATATGGATCCACCAGTGTAATTGAAATGTGTGTTGTTTTCACAGACCACATATGGATCCACTGGTGTCATTGCATATGGATCCTCCAGAGTTCACTGGATGCGTGTTCTTTTCACAAACCACATATGGATCCACCAGTGTCATCGCATGTGTGTTCTTTTCACAAACCACATGGATCCACTAGTTTCATTGCATGTGTGTTCTATTCACAGACCACATATGGATCCACCGTTGTCATTATATGTTTGTTATTTTCACAAACCACATATGGATCCACCAGAGTTCATTGCATGTATGTTCTTTTCACAAACCACATATGATCCACCAGTGTAATTGAAATGTTTGTTCTTTTCACAGACCACATATGGATCCACCAGTGTCATTGCATATGGATCCACCAGAGTTCACTAGATGTGTGTTCTTTTCACAAACCACATATGGATCCACCAGAGTTCATTGCACTTGTGTTCTCTTCACAAGCCACATATGGATCCACCATTTTCATTGCATGTGTGTTCTTTTCACAGACCACATATGGATCCACCAGTGTGATTGCATATGGATCCACCAGAGTTCACTGGGTGTGTGTTATTTTCACTAACCACATATGGATCCACCAGTGTCATTGCATGTGTGTTCTTTTCATTAACCATAGCTAGAGTCACTAGATGTATGTTATTTTCACAAACCATATATGGATCCACCAGTGTCATTGAAATGTGTGTTCTTTTTCCATACCACATATGGATCCACCAGTGTCATTGCATGTGTGTTCTTTTCACAAACCACAGGGATCCACTAGTTCAATTGGATGTGTGTTCTTTTCACAAACTACATATGGATCCACTAGTGTCATTGTATGTGTGTTCTTTTCACAAACCAAATATGGATCCACCAGAGTTCATTGCATGTGTGTTCTTTTCACAAACCACATATGGATCCACTAGTGTCATTGAAATGTGTGTTCTTTTCACACACCACATATGGATCCACCACTGTCATTGCATATGGATCCACCAGAGTTCACTAGATGTGTGTTCTTTTCACTAACCACATTTGGATCCACCAGAGTACATTACATGTGTGTTCTCTTAACAAACCACATATGGATCCACAATTTTCATTGCATGTGTGTTCTTTTCACAGACCACATATGGATCCACCAGTGTCATTGCATATGGATCCACCAGTGTCATAGCTAGAGTTCACTACATGTGTGTTCTTTTCACAAACCACATATGGATCCACCAGAGATCATTACATGTTAGTTCTCTTAACAAACCACATATGGATCCACCATTTTCATTGCATGTGTGTTCCTTTGACAGACCACATATGGATTCACCAGTGCCATTGCATGTGTGTTCTTTTCACTAAACACATATGGATCCACCAGAGTTCATTGCATGTGTGTTCTTTTCACAAACCACATATGGATCCAACAGTGTCATTGAAATGTGTGTTCTTTTCACAGACCACATATGGATCCACCAGAGTCATTGCATATGGATCCACCAGAGTTCATTGGATGTGTGTTATTTTCACAAACACATATGGATCCACCAGAGTTCATTACATGTGTGTTCTCTTAACAAACCACATATGGATCCAATATTTTCATTGCATGTGTGTTCTTGTCACAGACCACATATGGATCCACCAGTGTCATTGCATGTGTGTTCTTTTCACTAACCACATATGGATCCACTAGTGTCATTGCATGTGTATTCTTTTCATTAACCATAGCTAGAGTCATTGTATGTCTGTTCTTTTCACAAACCACATATGGATCCACCAGTGTCATTGAAATGTGTGTTCTTTTCACAGACCACATATGGATTCACCAGTGTCATTGCATGTGTGTTCTTTTCACAAACCACATGGATCCACCAGTTTCATTGCATGTGGTCTCTTTTCACAGACCACATATGGATCCACCAGTGTCATTGTATGTGTGTTCTTTTCACAATCCATATATGGATCCACCAGAGTTCATTGCATGTGTGTTCTTTTCACAAACCACATATGGATCCACTAGTGTCATTGAAATGTTTGTTCTTTTCACAGACCACATATGGATCCACCAGTGTCATTGCATACGGATCCACCAGAGTTCACTAGATGTGTGTTCTTTTCACAAACCACATATGGATCCATTAGAGTTCATTACATGTGTGTTCTCTTAACAAACCACATATGGATCCACAATTTTCATTGCATGTGTGTTCTTTTCACGGACCACATATGGATCCACCAATATCATTGCATATGGATCCACCAGAGGTCACTGGATGTGTGTTCTTTTCACAAACTACATATGGATCCACAAGAGTTCATTACATGTTAGTTCTCTTAACAAACCACATATGGATCCACCATTTTCATTGCATGTGTGTTCTTTTCATCAACCACATATGGATCCACCAGTGTCATTGCATGTGTGTTCTTTTCACTAACCACATATGGATCCACCAGAGTTCATTCCATCTGTGTTCTTTTCACAAACCACATATGGAACCACCAGTGTCATTGAAATGTGTGTTCCTTTCACACACCACATATGGATCCACCAGTGTCATTGCATATGGATCCACCCGAGTTCACTGGATGTGTGTTATTTTCACAAACACATATGGATCCACCAGAGTTCATTACATGTGTATTCTCTTAACAAACCACATATGGATCCACCATCTTCATTGGATGTGTGTTCTTATCACAGACAACATATGGATCCACCAATGTCATTGAAATGTGTGTTCTTTTCACAGACTACATATGGATTCACCAGTGTCATTGCATGTGTGTTCTTTTCACAAACCACATGGATCCACTAGTTTCATTGCATGTGGTCTCTTTTCATAGACCACATATGGATCCACCAGTGTCATTGTATGTGTGTTCTTTTCACAAACCACATATGGATCCACCAGAGTTCATTGCATGTGTGTTCTTTTCACAAACCACATATGGATCTACCAGTTTCATTGAAATGTGTGTTCTTTTCACATACCACATAGGGATCCACAAGTGTCATTGTATATGGATCCACCTGAATTCACTTGTTGTGTGTTCTTTTCACAAACCACATATGGATCCACCAGAGTTCATTGCATGTGTGTTATCTTCACAAACCACATATGCATCCACCATTTTCATTGCATGTGTGTTCTTTTCACAAACCACATATGGATCCACTAGTGTCATTGCATGTGTGTTCTTTTCACTCACAACATATGGATCCAACAGCGTCGTTGCATGTGTGTTCTTTTCATTAACCATAGCTAGGGTCACTGGATGTCTGTTCTTTTCACAAACCACATACGGATCCACTAGTGTCATTGAAATGTGTGTTCTTTCACACACCACATATGGATCCACCAGTGTCATTGCATGTGTGTTCTTTTCACAAACCACATGGATCCACTAGTTTCATTGCATGTGTGTTCTTTTCACGGACCACATATTGATCCACAAGTGTTAGTGTATGTTTATTCTTTTCACAAACCACATATGGATCCACCAGAGTTCATTGCATGTGTGTTCTTTCCACAAACCACATACGGATCCACCAGTCTCATTGAAATGTGTGTTCTTTTCATAGACCACATATGGATCCACCAGTGTCATTGCATGTGGAGCCACCAGAGTTCACTGGATGTGTGTTATTTTCACAAACCATATATAGATCCACCAGAGTGATTCAAATGTGTGTTCTTTTCACAATCCACCTATGGATCCACTAGTGTCATTGCATGTGTGTTCTTTTCATTAACCACAGCTAGAGTCATTGCATGTCTGTACTTTTCAAAAACCACATATGGATCCACAAGTGTCATTGAAATGTGTGTTCTTTTCACGGTCCACATATGGATCCACCAGTGGCATTGCATGTGCGTTCTTTTCACCAACCACATGGAACCACCAGTATCGTTGCATGTGTGTTCTTTTCACAGACCATATATGGATCCACCATTGTTATTGTATGTGTGTTCTTTTCACAAACCACATATGGATCCACTAGAGTTCATTGCATGTGTGTTCTTTTCACAAACCACATATGGATCAACCAGTGTCATTGAAATGTGTGTTCTTTTCCCAGACCACATATAGATCCACCAGAGTTCATTGCATGTCTGTTCTCTGCACAGAACATATATGGATTCACCATTTTCATTGCATGTGTGTTCTTTTCACAAACCACATATGGATCCACAGTGTCATTGCATGTGTGTTCTTTTCACAGACCACATATGGATCCACTAGTGTCATTGTATGTGTGTTCCTTTCACAAATAACATATGGATCCACCAGAGTTCATTGCATGTGTGTTCTTTTCACAAACAATATATGGATCCACCATTTTCATTGCATGTGTGTTCTTTTCACAGACCACATATGGATCCACCAGTGTCATTGCATGTCTGTTATTTTCACTAACCACATATGGATCCACCAGAGTTCATTGCATGTGTATTCTTTTCACAAACCACATATGGATCCACCAGTGTCATTGAAATGTGTGTTCTTTTCACATACCACATATGGATCCACCAGAGTCATTGCATATGGATCCACCAGAGTTCACTGGATGTGTGTTATTTTTGCAAACACATATGGATCCACCAGAGTTCATTACATGTGTGTTCTCCTAACAAACCACATATGGATCCAATATTTTCATTGCATGTGTGTTCTTGTCACAGACCACATATGGATCCACCAGTGTCATTGCATGTGTGCTCTTTTAACTAACCACATATGGATCCACTAGTGTCATTGCATGTGTGTTCTTTTCATTAACCACATCTAGAGTCACTCGATGTATGTTCTTTTCGCAAACCACATATGGATCCACCAGTGTCATTGAAATGTGTGTTCTTTTCACAGACAACATATTGATTCACCAGTGTCATTGCATGTGTGTTATTTTCACAAACCACGTGGATCCACCATTTTCATTGCATGTGGTTTCTTTTCACACACCACATATGGATCCACCAGTGTCATTGTATGTGTGTTCTTTTCACAAACCACATATGGATCGACCAGAGTTCATTGCGTGTGTGTTCTTTTCACAAACCACATATGGATCCACCAGTGTCATTGAAATGTTTGTTCTTTTCACAGACCACATATGGTTCCACAAGTGTCATTGCATATGGATCCACCAGAGTTCACTAGATCTGTGTTCTTTTCAGAAACCACATATGGATCCACTAGAGTTCATTGCACATGTGTTCTCTTCACAAACCACATATGGCTCCACCATTTTCATTGCATGTGTGTTCTTTTCACAGACCGCATATGGATCTACCAGCGTCATTGCATGTGTGTTCTTTTCACTAACCACATATGGATCCACTAGTGTCATTGCATGTGTGTTCTTTTCATTTACCACAACTAGTGTCACTGGATGTATGTTATTTTCACAAACCATATATGGGTCCACCAGTGTCATTGAAATGTGTGTTCTTTTCCCATACCACATATGGATCTACTAGTGGCATTGCATGTATGTTCTTTTCACAAACCATAGGGATCCACTATTTTCATTGCATGTCTGTTCTTTTGACAAACCACATATGGATCCACCAGTGTCATTGTATGTGTGTTCTTTTCACAAACTACATATGGATCCACCAGAGTTCATTGCATGTGTGTTCTTTTCACAAACCACATATGGATCGACCAGTGTCATTGAAATGCGTGTTCTTTTCCCATACCACATAGGGATCCACCAGTGTCATTGTATATGGATCCACCAGAATTCACTGTATGTGTGTTCTTTTCGCAAACCACATATGGATCCACCAGAGTTCATTGCATGTGTGTTATCTTCACAAACCACATATGAATCCACCATTTTCATTGCATGTGTGTTCTTTTCATAGACCACATATGGATTCACCAGTGTCATTGCATGTGTGTTCTTTTCACTAACCACATATGGATCCAATAGCGTCATTGCATGTGTGTTCTTTTCATTAACCACAGCTAGGGTCACTTGATGTCTGTTCTTTTCACAAACCAGATACGGATCCACTAGTGTCATTCAAATGTGTGTTCTTTTCTCACACCACATATGGATCCACCAGTGTCATTGCATGTGTGTTCTTTTCACAAACCACATGGATCCACCAGTTTCATTGCATGTGTGTTCTTTTCACGGACCACATATGGATCCACCAGTGTTAGTGTATGTGTGTTCTTCTCACAAACCACATATGGATCCCCTAGAGTTCATTGCATGTGTGTTATTTTCACAAACCACATACGGATCCACCAGTCTCATATAAATGTGTGTTCTTTTCATAGACCACATATGGATCCACCAGCGTCATTGCATGTGGATCCACTAGAGTTCACTGGATGTGTGTTATTTTCACAAACCATATATAGATCCACCAGAGTTCATTGCATGTGTGTTCTCTTCACAAACTACATATGGATCCACCATTTTCATTGCATGTGTGTTCTTTTCACAGACCACATATAGATCCACCAGTGTCATTCAAATGTGTGTTCTTTTCACAATCCACCTATGGATCCACTAGTGTCATTGCATGTGTGTTCTTTTCATTTACCACAGCTAGAGTCATTGCATGTCTGTTCTTTTCAAAAACCACATATGGATCCACTAGTGTCATTGAAATGTGTGTTCTTTTCATGGTCCACATATGGATCCACCAGTTGCATTGCATGTGTGTTCCTTTCACAAACCACATGGATCCACCAGTATCATTGCATGTGGTATCTTTTGACAGACCATATATGGATCCACCATTGTCATTGTATGTGTGTTCTTTTCACAAACCACATATGGATCCACGAGAGTTCATTGCATGTGTGTTCTTTTCACAAACCACATATGGATCCACCAGTGTCATTGAAATGTGTGTTCTTTTCCCAGACCACATATAGATCCACCAGAGTTCATTGCATGTGTGTTCTCTTCACAAAAAATATATGGATCCACCATTTTCATTGCATGTGTGTTCTTTTCATAGACCACATATGGATCCACCAGTTTCATTGCATGTGTGTGCTTTTCACGGACCACATATGGAATCACTAGTGTTAGTGTATGTGTGTTCTTTTCAGAAACCACATATGGATCCACCAGAGTTCATTGCATGTGTGTTCTTTTCACAAACCACATACGGATCCACCAGTCTCATTGAAATGTGTGTTGTTTTCACAGACCACATATCATTCACCAGTGTCATTGCATGTGGATCCACCAGAGTTCACTGGATGTATGTTCTTTTCAGAAACCATATGTAGATCCACCAGAGTTCATTGCATGTGTGTTCTCTTCACAAACCACGTATGCATCCACCATTTTCATTACATGTGTGTTATTTTCACAAACCACATATAGATCCACCAGTGTCATTGAAATGTGTGTTCTTTTCACAATCCACCTATGGATCCACTAGTGTGATTGCATGTGTGTTCTTTTCATTAACCACAGCTAGAGCCATTGCATGTCCGTTCTTTTCACAAACCACATATGGATCCACCAATGTCATTGAAAAGTGTGTTCTTTTCACGGACCACATATGGTTCCATCAGTGGCATTGCATGTGTGTTCTTTTCACAAACCACATGGATCCACCAGTATGATTGCATGTGTGTTTTTTCACAGACCATATATGGATCCACCATTGTCATTGTATGTGTGTTCTTTTCACAACCACATATGGATCCACCAGAGTTCATTGCATGTGTGTTCTTTTCACAAACCAAATATGGATCCACCAGTGTCATTGAAATGTGTGTTCTTTTCACAGACCACATATAGATCCACGAGAGTTCATTGCATGTGTGTTCTCTTCACAAAACATATATGGATCCACCATTTTCATTGCATGTGTGTTCTTTTCACAAAGTAGATATGGATCCACCAGTGTCATTGCATGTGTGTTTGTTGGGGGATACCCCGGGGTAGGGTCATGATGACCCACAAGTATTGGGGGTGTATCGCAGTATTTTCGATAATTAAGAGTGTCGAACCCAACGAGGAGCAGAAGGTGCTGGCTAGAGGTATGGATCAGGAATTCTCTGCAAATACCTAGCAAACGGATTTTTAGGGGTTTTTGATAAAGCAAGTAAACAAAGTACGAGTAAGTAAAAGACAGTAGGAATAAATGCAGCAAGTGGCCCAATCCTTTATGCAGCAAAGGACAAGTCTGTTGTATTTCTATAGATGACCAAATGTTCTCGAGGACAAATGGGAAGACTGTCAAGTGCTTTTGCTTCATATATTCGATTAATCTTCTCTAGCTTGCTAAGTGTTGTGTGGGTGAACCTGTGCTAATGTACCGCCCCATCCAAGACTAATACATACTTGTGATTATACCCCTTGAAAACATCCGTAAGTACAAGAAAGTAATATAGGTAGAAACCTAACCACAACTTTAAACTCTAAGACCCTTACGTCCCTTGTGCAATGGTTTCCTAATGGGGGTTCAGGTTTATGTCACTCCGGCAACCCCTACGATTAGTAGCCAAATACACAATGCATTCCCCTAGGCCCTTATAGGTGAAGTGTCATGTAGTCGACGTTCACATGACACCACTAGAAGAAGTACACCACAACTTAAATAACAATCTATTAAATCTTTCTCAACGCAACTCCACTACTAACAACAAGACTTCTCCCATGTCCTCAAGAACAAAACGAACTATTCACAAGACATCATATGGATCATGATTAGAGATGGAATAATGATGTATAATAATCTGAACATAAACAATAATTCAGTGGTTCACTCAATAGCATGAACTACAAAGAGTAATCAACACCGGGAACGTTTCCCCTATGAACTATAGCAAGATTCAACCAATTGTTACAGCAATATGGAGATGGTGATGAGGGTGCTGATGGTGATGGTGGTGGTGGTGATGATGATGATGATCCCAATGAAGTCCAGCTTGATGGTGGTGTTGATGGCGATGATCTCCCCTCTCTGGTAAGGAATTCCCGTGCAGAAATCTGTCTGCCGGAGAGATCTTTCTCCTCTCGGTGTTTTCCGCCCTGCAGAGGCGGCGGAATCTTTCTATGGTCGCCCCCCGAGTCTTAGGGTTTTGTGGGTATGATATACGACAGAGGAGAGAGGCTGGAGTGGGCCAGGGCGGCCACACCACTCCCAGGCGTGGCCTAGGCCTGCCCGCGCCATGGGGTGGTGTGGGCCCCCTGTGGCCCACCTCCACTCCATCTTCTGGCATCCTGAGTCTTCTGGAAAAATAGGATTTTCCATATATTTTTTCCCGGATTTTCTGATCTTCTCGAATTTTTCCTCCAAACAGCACCTTTTCCATCGGAATCCTGACTGTAGCAGTCCATGCTCCAAAAGTCATCAACCATGCAAAAATAGATGAAATAACATAAGTATCACCTCTCAATACGAAATATATCAATGAATAATAGTGAATTAAGACCTAGAATAGTGATGCAAAATGGACGTATCAACTCCCCCCAAGCTTAGACTTCGCTTGTCCCCAAGCGAAACTGAGCTCAATAAACATGACCTCAGGTTTATGGAGTGAAGAGTAGATAAAAGAATACGGACAAGAAACATCACATTCATCAAATACATAGATCATAATAGAAGACAACTCACTATTATATAACTCAACTTGCCATGAGTAGAGGAAACACAATAAGGATACATAGAGTGAATCATAATTGGCAATGGCAAACTTAGCTCTTCGTCGAAGAATAGTTTATAATTTGCTGGAGTTCACAAATAGCTGGTTTTTCAACGATAGCTTTCAAGTAGTAAACATCAAGATAAGAGCAATCTGCAAAACAAGGAACATAAGAAAAATGATTGAATAAATCATCATATGAATGAATGAAACACATCAACTCAAAATACTTGCTGAGGTAGAAGGGAATAGGTTTACTGACTCAACTACAAAGTAAAAGAAAGGGCCCTTCACAGAGGGAAGCAGGGATTGCAAGTCTCATAAAGAGCTCCCAGAAATTATGATACTTACTAGCTTTCAGCTCTCATTGCCCCTATCATAGGCATCTTTAGGTGATTAAGGTTAAAGTGACACAACTAAGAGGATATGCTTGACAAGTTATAAGTTGAAATCTCATGCCCCTTACTTATGAGTACCGATCCTCATGCTACTCAACTTCAGTCACGAGCAAGCTCTTGTCATTGTAAATACATGCGTATCATTGAGAACCGCCAACAGGGTACCCCTTACACATGACACAGGAGCTATCCCATAATCAAAATGACAAGGCAAGCAGACAATGAGCATCTCAGCGATCTTTTTATTTGCTATTTGCATAGGTTTTTATTGAGGATGCTTCATAGAATGCTCACTATAGTTATGCTGCAAGTTTCCACCATGATTACGCATGGCTTAGGCTAGCGGCCTAGGCGTTTCTCTAACACACATATAAGCTCCATGATCTTACAAGTTCCACTTTTATTTCACACCGCCGGGATCCATAAGCAAAAGAACATGATATCAACTAGGTACAAGTACCAATGAAGTGTTGAAAGCGGTCCCCATGATACATGTTTTGGCTAACTTCAACTCATAAAGCGCAAGCATATACGCAACAAAGAAGGACCCAATGGTTCAAGTTTATTAAATGCAGGAAAGTAAAGTGTGCCATCAAGTTCGTGAGAGCTTTAATCACTTTCACATAACAAGTTTAATTTGGGAGGTAGATAAAAAAATTTACTTTGAATAGCAATAATGCTACTAGGTAGGTATGGTGGACACAAATGGCAAAGGTTTTGGTTTAAAGGAGGTGGATGCACGAGAAGAATTCCCTCTCAGTACAGGTTTTTGGCTAGCAAGGCTGGGTAGCAAGTATAAGAATTGAAGGAAACAAACAAACATACAAGTGATAAAGACAAACATGCAATCTTCCTTGGAAGCACAACAGATCTTAACTAGAGAATACTAAACTTATGAGAAAACCAAGAAAGAAAGATGATGAAATTATTTTCCTCTAGAGTACTTCTATCTTTTTTTTTCTTTTCAACTCTCAAAACTAGTGTGCTACTGACCGAGCCAGGTTTGCCAAAACCAACTAAATTAACTCAATGATCCCAAAGTGATACCAATACTAACAACAAGATCAATAATATAACCATGAATTGAAAACTAACATAAGCTATGCAAAAGAGTGAATGATAGAACTTCTCATTAATACTCCATAACGGAAACTCACACCAAGGGATACAAATCTAAAGAGAGAGGGGACACTTCCATAATGCAAACCATACTACATAATAACTCCTCTATTCATGATATGACTCTACTAATAAGGGCAAAAGATAGAAGATAGTGATATGATACCGCGGCACTCCCCCAAGCTTGGAGCAAACCAAGGGGATGCCAAACCTGATGACGAATTAATCCTTCAGTGGTGGTGGTATCCTCTCATCTTTGTCCGTCTTCCAAGGTAAAGGCTTCCCATCAACAAAGGACATCGTGGTTTCCAACATCCTAAAACTTGCAGCAGCACTTATGCGTTTAAATCTAGCCTCATACTCACAGTTTTGATTTTGAACGTCATAGAACTATGCTTGCAGTTCGTTGGTTGTTTGGCGGAGTGAGAAGACTTCGTCTTTGAGTTCAGCAGTCTCCTTTTGGTGCTCGGTGATGAGTTCGGAACAAATCTTATGGATGATATCCACTTCGCGCTCTGCCATCTTCCTATACCTAAAGACTTCTTGCTCCAGTGCTTCCATCCTGTCCTCCAGACTTCTTCACCTTTAGGGCCTTGAACCTCTTTAATCCGGACCTCCCCACCTTCGAGCAACAACTCCTTGGGATGAATCTTCAATTCTCTCATGTATGGGTTGATGATATCCTCTAAAGAATCTCCGTTGGATGATCCAGAGGAAGACATTGTGGCTCCAAATCTAGGATTCTACCTAGCAGAAACAGATCGAAAAGAAAACATGACGAAAACACGATATACGTACCTCGGAAGATCCGGGGGGTTATATATTACGAAGTTTCATATCAAAAGGAAGGTATTGGGCGAAAACGGGTCGGAGGCGGAGTCCTGGGTGGCCTCACCACCTGGTGGCGCGGCCAGGGGAGGGCCCGCGCCATGGGGTGGTGTGGGCCACCCCGGTTCCGGTTCCGTCCCTTTTTCGCTTCGAAACTTTCCTTATTGACTGAAAACTGCAAAAATATAGTTGTATTGTATTTTCGCGGAACTTTTCTTACCACAACTGTTACCTACATGAAAATAGACTCAGTAGGTCTATAAATTTGGTCCTCAATGAATTTCTCTGGAGTTATAACTTGAAAGGCATCAACATCTTCATTGTAAGAATCTCCAGCAATATAGTGTTTGAGTCGTTGTCCATTCACTACTTGTGTAGTATTATCTTTTAGAGAAGAAATTTTTATTGCTCCTGAACGGTATACTTCTTCAATGAGGAAAGGTCCTTCCCATTTTGATAGTAGCTTACCTGCAAAAAATCTGAGACGAGACCTATACAATAGAACTTTCTCACCAACATGAAATACTCTCTTAAGTATTCGCTTGTCATGCCATCTTTTAACTTTTTCCTTAAAGAGCCTAGCATTCTCATAGGCTTCACTCCTCCATTCATCTAAAGAACTTAATCAAATAATCTTTTCTCACCAGTGAGCTTACAATCTCTATTTAGTTCTTTCACTACCCAGTAAGCTTTGTGCTCTAATTCTAAGGGTAGGTGGCAAGCTTTCCCATAAACCATTTTATAAGGAGACATTCCCATAGGATTTTTGTAAGCAGTTCTATAAGCCCATAAAGCATCATTCAACTTCTTAGCCCAGTTTTTTCTAGACCTATTAACAGTCTTTTGCAAGATAGATTTAATTTATCTATTTGATAACTCTACTTGCCCGCTAGTTTGGGGGTGATAAGCTGAAGCAATTCTATGATTAACATCATACTTAGCGAGGGTCTTCTTAAAACCGCCATGAATGAAATGAGAACCCCCATCAGTCATGAGATACCTAGGCACTCCAAACCTAGGAAAGATAACATCCTTAAGCATTTTTAGAGAGGTTTCCCCGTCAGCACTTTTTGTAGGAATGGCTTCTACCCACTTAGTAACATAATCAACGACAACAAGAATATGAGTGTAACCCTTTGAAGGAGGGAAAGGACCCATAAAGTCGAATCCCCAACAATCAAAAGGTTCAATAACTAGAGAGTAGTTCATAGGCATTTCATTGCGTCTAGAAATATTACCAACACGCTGACATTCTTCACAAGATAAAACAAATTTTCTTGCATCTTTAAAAAGGGTAGGCCAGTAGAAACCTGATTGTAGTACCTTTTGTGCGGTTCTATCTCCTGCATGATGTCCTCCATAGGCGCTACCATGACATTTACGCAATATCTCTTTTTGTTCATATTCTAGAACACACCTTCGCATAATACCATCAACTCCTTTGTATAAGTGTGGGCCATCCCAAAAATAATGCCTCAAATAATAAAAGAATTTTCTTCTTTGCTGAGCTGTAAAAGTTGGAGGCAAATACTTGGAGACAATAAAGTTAGCATAATCAGCATACCAAGGGCTTCCTCGCGAGCTCACCCCTACTGCGGCTAACTGTTCATTTGGGAAACTATCATTAACAGGCATAGGATCAAAAGATATGTTTTCCAAACGAGATAAATTATCAGCAATAGGGTTTTCAACACCCTTCCTATCTACTATATGTAGATCAAACTCTTGTAAAAGCAGTACCCATCTAATAAGCCTAGGCTTAGCATCCTTCTTTGTCATAAGATATTTAATAGCAGCATGATCAGTATGAATGGTTACTTTTGAGTCCACAATATAAGGCCTGAACTTATCACTGGCAAAAACAATAGCTAGAAATTCCTTTTCAGTAGTGGCATAATTCCTTTGAGCAGCGTCTAAAGTCTTACTAGCATAATGGATAACGTTTAACTTTTTATCAATACGTTGCCCATGGACAGCCCCTACAGCACAATCACTAGCACCACACATTATTTAAAAGGGTAAACTCCAATCAGGTGGTTGGACAATAGGGGCTGTAGTGAAAGCCTTCTTAAGAGTTTCAAAAGCTTCCCTACAATCATCATCAAAAACGAAGGGTACATCTTTTTGAAGAAGATTAGTGAGAGGTTTTGGTATCCTAGAGAAGTCTTTAATAAACCTCCTATAGAAACCAGCATGACCAAGGATACTATGAATACCTTTGATGTCTCTTGGACATGGCATCTTCTCAATTGCCTCAACCTTGGCTCTATCAACCTCTATGCCTCTTTCAGAAACTTTATGCCCAAGAACAATCCCTTCATTGACCATGAAGTGGCATTTCTCCCAATTAAGACCAAGATTAGTTTCTTCACATCTCTGTAAAACTTTATCAAGGTTGTGCAGACAATTATCAAAAGAAGTTCCATAGACAGAAAAGTCATCATGAACACTTATACAATCTCTTCACAAAAACCATGAAAGATAGCATTCATGCACCTTTGGAAAGTAGCAGGAGCATTACATAAACCAAAAGGCATACGTCTATAAGCATAAGTTCCATAAGGACAAGTAAAAGTAGTTTTTTCTTGATCTTGTTTTTTAACAACAATTTGAGAGAAACCAGAATAACCATCAAGAAAACAAAAATGGGTCTTTTTAGACAACCTTTCCAACATTTGATCAATAAAAGGAAGCGGGTAGTGATCTTTCTTAGTAACTTTATTGACTTTCCTAAAATCGATGCACATCCTATAGCCTACCACTATTCTTTGAGGAATAAGCTCATCATTATCATTAGGGACAACGGTAATACCTCCCTTTTTAGGAACACAATGAATAGGACTAACCCATTCACTATCAGCAATAGGGTAAATACCAGCATCAAGGAGTTTCAATACCTCATTCCTTACCACTTCCTTCATCTTAGGATTTAAACATCATTGGTGTTCCACTACTGGCTTCGCATCTGGTTCTATGTTGATAGAGTGTTGACATATAGTGGGTGAAATCCCTTTTAAATCATCTAGAGTATAGCCCATAGCTCCTCGATGTTTCCTCAAAACTTCCAATAACCTTTCTTCTTCCTTCCTTGAAAGTTTAGCGCTAACAATAACATGATATATCCTTTTCTCATCAATATAAGTATATTTAAGATCATCAGGGAGAGGTTTTAGATCAAAAACTGGATCCTTTTTAGGTGCCATCGTGGTACCCAAGTCTTCTACAGGCAAGTCGTGCTTAAGCATCATAGGTTCATCACAGAGAATCCTGTCAATCTCATTCCTTTCTTCCATGAATATTTCACTTTCATGATCTTCCATAAATTGTGCAAAGCATTGTTAGGAGCAAGAGAAATAGAAGTAAGTTGTTCAACCCTAAAATCCTCATTATGGGTTTCCTCTTCGCAAGGTTCTTTAGTAAATTTCGAAAAATTAAACTCATAATATTCCCCGTCAAACTTAGTCAAGATTTTCTCCCTCTTGCAATCAATAATAGCTCCACAAGTACTCAAGAAAGGTCTACCAAAAATGATAGGATAAGTTTTACTAGAAGCTGAACCAAGTACTAGAAAATCAGCAGGATACTTGATCTTACCACAAAGGACTTCCACATCTCGTACGATACCAATTGGAGAGATGGTCTCTCTATTAGCAAGATGAATAACCACATCAATTTCTTCCAACTCGCAAGCACTGATTTCATGCATAATTTCTCTATAAAGCTCATAAGGAATAGCACTAGAACTTGCACCAATATCACATAAACCATAATAGCAATGATCACCAATTCTAACAGAAAGCATAGGAACACTAGCCTTTTTAGTTCTATTGGGATGTGAAACAATATTAGAAGCATCCTCAGAAAAGACTATGTTCCCATCTTCTACGCTTTTAGTGACAAGGTCTTTCACAATTGCTACCACAGGTTCAATGTTTATTTGTTCACCAGGTTTTACAGTTCTTTTTTCACTTTTGGTGATTACATTAGTTATCATAGGATGGTCCTTTACCTTTTCGGGGAAGGGAATCTTCTCGATATAAGGTTCGGGTAAGATGGGGTCAATAATGCAATACTTAGCACTTCCAATAGGAGCATAGTCAACAATATATTTGTAAGGTGCATGGTATTTGTTCCATCCCTTTTTGGAATTTCGATATAGGAAGCAAAATCTCTAAAGCAATTCGTAATAACTTGCAAATCAAGACCATAAATATTACTAATATTTTGAAAATCATCAGTTCCCACAAATTCAATGCATTCATAATCATAATTTATACCTGACTTTCTACCTTTGTCATTCTCCCAAGCTTCAGCATTGTCTTGAATACGGTCTAGAAGGTCCTATTTAGCTTCTTCTTCCATGCGAGTGAATGATCCAGCACAAGAAGCATCCAATAAATCCTTGTCATGTAGAGGGAGCCTTTCATAAAAGTTGTTGATAATAATATTGTTGGGGAGCTCATGAATGGGACATTTCAGCATTAGTAACTTCAGTCTCCCCCAAGCTTGAGCTGTACTCTCTCCATCAAGAGGCCAAAAGTTGTTTATTTGATTCCGATCTTTATGAATCTCACTAGGAGGATAAAACTTTGAATAAAGAGAGGCACTATTTCCTCCCATTCCAGAGCTTGACCATTCTTCAGCAGCTTATACCATTCCTCAGCTCTTCCTTTCAGTGATAATGAGAATAATTTCTTCTTAACTTGATCTATAGTAATACCTGCACACTTGAACAACCCGCATAATTCGTGTATAAAGAGTAAATGATCACCGGGATGGACTGTTCCATCACCAACATAGTAGTTATCCATAACACGATCAATAATTCTTGTAGGTATTTTGAAAACATCATTCTCAATAGGTGGTGGCTTATCTACTACCTTAGCAGTGGTAGTAGCATTACCAAATAAGAAACTCAGCAAATTATCCATAACAAAAATAAAGCAACTAGCAGAAGTAAACAATACTCACAGTAGAAGTTTCCTTAACCAGTTCCACTCTCTAATAGTGCTTCACTCCCCGGAAGTATCAACAGCTGGCTAGATTTTGAGGAAATGTTCGTCAGTAACTTCTCGAGCACTTACCAGAGGCCGAATAGGCCACAGACCTTAGCAATGTACAAACAGAGACCAAATGAAACAGATCAGGAGTTCCTAACTCGCTGGTGCAACGTGAGAAACTCATGTGAAGGCGTGATTGAGTCACAGTCCATAGCTTGGTTTGCACAAGGCTGTAGATATGCAAGCATGCTGTGGCAAAGGTTACAAAGGGATATGCCAACTACACTGGCAAAGATAATCCGGATTGCTGATTCATATGCTTTGGGTGATCCAACTCCACCCTGGCTAATGTCAAACGAGTCAAATGAGGAGTACTACCAGCGAGACGGAGCCGGATAATCCCGACGAAATGATTACCGAGCTAAGAGAAGAGATGATAGACGGATTACAGGTACAGTTCGCAACAAGTTGCTGTTGTAAATCAAAATCAACCCGAGGCAGGGAGTAATCAGCGTCGGAAAAATGGAGGGCAACAGTGGACTCTGAGAAATGATGGCAAGAAAACTTGGACTCCCGAGCAAATGAGACTGTGGCAAGAAAAGAAAGACCGGCCGAGGTACACATATGAGGCAATGCTAGATCAGCCGTGCAAATTTCACACGCCAAATCCAAGTAACCCAGTGGGTCATGCGGCCCGGCAATGTGAGTGGATGAGGAAGATAGCGGCAAAGTGGCTCGGGGAATGCTCAGGCACCTCGGAACGATCAACCTCGACAGGAGTTACCTAGGCAGCAACTGCTCTCCGGAGCAAATACGCAACAGTTAATGTTGCCACCACCTCCGCCGAGGTATGAGAATCATGAGAGAAGGGATGCAGTGCATCAGGTGGAAAACCAGCATCAGCCAGATCAAAGATATCCCGGCAATGAGGGGAGAAATGAATATAGAGAGCATCACCAGAGTTACTGTGTGTTTACCATGGAGGAAACGGATAGAAAGAGCTTGCAACGCCGACATATGGAAGTGAATGCGGTTATGCCGATAGTGACGAGGTATATGCCTTGGTCTGATCAGGAAATTACCTGGAGTATCAAGGACCATCCCAAGCTCATGCCATGTCCTGGTTCGTATGCATTAGTGCTGGACCCAACGTTCATAGGGCCAAATATCAATGTGAGGTTCTCTAAGGTGCTGATCGACAATGGCAGCAGCATCAATATAATGTATGTGGATATAATGCGCAAGTTGGGAATCTCGTAGAACATGCTCCAAGACACAAGGACAACTTTCCATGGCATTGTGCCAAGTATTTCCTGTGAACCCATTGGCAAAGTTCGGGTTGATGTGTTATTCGGCGCGAGAGATAACTGCCGAACTGAGAATTTGGAATTTGAAGTGGTGAACTTAGAAAGCACATATCATGCGTTACTCGGTAGGCCTGCCCTGAACAAGTTCATGGCATGTACTCACATCAGTTACCTAAAGATGAAGTTTCCTAGGCCAAATGGAGTAATCACCATAGCTGGGGACTTTCGACGTTCCATTGAGTGTGCGTCGGCCGGGTCTAACCTGGCTGAGTCACTCGTGATTGCACAAGTGAAAAGAAAGATCCAGGAAGTAGCGGTGTTGGCTCAGTCCGTGCAGCAATATATGCCGGCACTGAGTAACCCTCATGGAAGTGTCTCATTTCAAGCAACAAAAGACACAAAGAAAGTACATGTTGATGACATGTTCCAAGAGCGCACCGTAACAATTGGTGCCGGGTTAAAAGAGAAATAGGAAAGCGAGCTCGTCAACTTCCTTCATGAGAATCGGGATATCTTTGCTTGGTCCACACAGGACTTGCAAGGTGTTCCAAGGGAGTTGGCCGGTGAAGCAACCTCTCCGCCGCTTCGCCGGACTGGCTATCTAATCCGGTGCTTGTAGAAAAGAAGAAATATGATCCAAATGTAGCAGTGGTTTGGCATATGTGCATTGATTACACGAACCTGAATAAGGCGTGCCCAAAAGATCCATTCCCACTGCCAAGGATAGATCAGGTCATAGATTCTACTGCTGGGTGTGAGTTATTGTCGTTCATAGACGCATATTCTGGTTTCCACCAGATACCTCTGAACCCGAATGATCAAATAAAGACTGTATTTATCACCCCGTACGGGGCTTATTGCTATCGCACTATGCCTTTTGGTTTACGTAATGCAGGGGCAACATATCAAAGATGTATGCAAAAGTGCCTACACGATCAAATTGGTCGAAATGTGCAAGTGTATGATGACAGTGTTGTTATAAAAACCAAGGAAAGCAAAATGCTCCTTGATGATATCAGGCAAACATTCACGAACCTAAGGAGGTTCTGAATGAAGCTTAATCCGGATAAGTGTACCTTCAGTGTCCCGGCTGAAAAATTACTCAGATTTCTTGTCTCCAGCCGAGGTATCGAAGCTAACCCAACTAAAATCTGATCCATAGAGCGAATGGAATTGCCAAAGTGTCTTAACGATGTGCAGAAGTTCACTGGTTGCCTGGCATCCTTAAGTCGGTTTGTATGTCGGTTGGGAGAAAAGGCACTGCCTCTCTATCAACTAATGAAAAAGCCGGACAAGTTCGTATGGACACCACAGGCCAATGAAGCTTTCATCTAGTTAAATAAAATTTTAGCCACTGCACCAGTGTTAGCCTCTCCACTATCAAACGATCCAATGTTGCTCTACATAGCCGCAACCAACCGAGTTGTAAGTGCAGTAGTAGTGGTAGAGTGCGACGAAGAGGGTAAGTCAGTGCAAAGGCCAGTCTACTACCTAAGTGAGGTATTATCAGCGTTAAAACAAAACTATCCTCACTATTAGAAGATGGCATATGCTGTATATATGGAAGCAAAGAAGCTGAAGCACTATTTTGAAGAACACCCCATCAAAGTGATATGTGAAGCCCCCATATCTGAGATAATGAGCAACAAGGATGCGAGCGACCGGATTGCAAAATGGGCAATTGAGCTAGCCCCTTATGCTCCACAATTCCATAGAAGAGATGCGATCAAGTCTCAGGCAGTGGCCGACTTTTTCGTAGATTGGGCCGAGATGCAATATGAACCACCGTTGCCAGGTCCGAATTACTGGAGAATGCACTATTACAGATCAAAAACGAAAACCGGGTTAGGCGCCGGAGTTGTGCTTACCTCTCCCAAGAAAGACCAGCTAAAATATGTACTGCAGATCCACTTCGCAGCATCAAACAATGTTGCAGAGTATGAAGCGCTTGTGCATGGACTCAAAGTAGCAAAAGTAATTGGATACGTCAGATCCAGTTCTTCGGCGACTCGGATTTGGTAGTTCAACAATTCTCAGGGCAATGGGATGCTTTGGATGCAAACATGGCATTGTACAGATTTCATGTGCAGAAGATATCAGGATACTTTGAGGGATGCGAGTTTCACCACGTACCCCGGCTAGAAAACGAGGCTGCCGACATAATGTCGAAGCTCGGATCAACTCGACAAGCGATCCTACCAGTTGGAGCACTAGAATACCTCACAAAGCCATCTATCAGGCCATCCCCAAAGTCCGAGTCAATCTATATACCGGCCGATCCGGAGTCTGGAGCTGTGCCCATGGAAATTGATGTGGTAAGTGGTTCAGGAAACCCGAGGACTACTTCGTAGAACCCGAGGACTGCGCAGCTTGACCTGGCGGAGGTTATGTCGGTGGATCAAATGGAAATTGACGAGGGTCTGTTTCCGGTGCGAGCTATACCAGCTTGGGCACTGCACATATTCCAGTGCCTGAATGATGGATCTTTGCCCAATGAAGAAGTGCTTTCAAGGAAAATTCAGAGGTGCGCAAAGGCATACATGATTATCAATGTCGAGCTATACAAGAGAATTGTCACGAATGTCCTGCAACAGTGTGTTCACCCGGAAGAAGGGCTTGACATCCTTCGAGATATACATCAAGGGGAATGTGGGCATCACGCCTCATCCAAAGCCTTAGTAGCAAAAGCTTTCCGGCATGGGTTTTACTGGCCAAGTGCCTTAGAGCAAGCAGAGGATCTAGTAATAAAATGCAATGGTTTTCAGAGGTACGCCACCAAGACACACATGCCAATGTTGGAGCTCAAGACCATACCAATTACCTGGCCATTTGCCGTATGGTGTTCGGATATGGTTAGCCCATTCAAGCCGGCAAGAGGAAACATGACCCATATTCTGGTTATGGTTGACAAGTTTACAAAATGGATTGAAGTAAAACCAATAAAAATGTGATGGACCTACAGCCGTGTCATTCCTCAAATATATCATCCTGAGATATGGGTACCCTCACAGTATAATAACAGATAACGGCACTAATTTTGCTGAAGGAGCATTTGCGCGATTCTGCCAGGACAAGAAGATCCGGCTGGACGTTGCTTCAGTAGCCCACCCCGCATCGAACTGACAAGTGGAAAGATCCAACGGATTAGTTTTATCCGGGATAAAACCCGGCTCATTGAGCCGCTGCAAAGATCAGCGGGGTGTTGGATAGAAGAACTACCAGCCGTACTATGGAGTTTAAGAACAACTCCGAATTAATCAACATGCTATACACCATTCTTTCTGGTATATGGGCAGAAGCTGTATTACCAGCCGACATAGAGCATGATTTGCCTAGGGTCACCGAATACACAGAAGCCGAAGTGCGAGAAGCCCGGCAAAATGATATTGATCTGCTAGAAGAAGCGAGAGAATTGGCATTGTCTAGATCCGCTATATATCAGCAAAATCTCCGACGCTATCATAGCCGGAAAGTAAATCCTCGAGTCTTCCAAGAAGGTGATCTGGTACTCCGATTGGTGCAACGTACTGCTGGCATGCATAAGTTATCCCCCCATGGGAAGGGCCATTCATTGTAAGCAAAGCATTGCACAATGACTCTTATTATATCATTGATGCACAACCGCAGGAGAAGAACAAGGCTGACAGGTCTGGCGAGGAATCAAAACGTCCATGGAATGTAGCCCTACTTCGTCCATTCTACACTTAACAAAGAAATGTGTGTATCCAAGTTTCTCATATGTCGGTATGTATGCCGGCAATGTGTTTATTCCGTGAAATCTTGGCACCTCGAGCAGTAACTCGGGGACTACCTTAGTAATATTTGTTGTCTTCTTTGTTTATTATTTATTTTTATGTCTCCTAGCTTAAGCTGATTCTACCTAAGCCGGATTATTAGTGTGTGAGCACCAAAAACTCAACTCTTCGACTCACTGTTGTCGAACAAGAATTGGCTTCATGGGGAGCAAGAGAATAAGTTTAGAAATGCGTAGCACACGAAAAACGACTAAGGAAAGGAATGTAATCAAGCCGACATTTATTGTTCAGACTAACCCTTTGTTTACTTTACCTTTACTATGCTAGTTATTTTGAGCTAATCCTAAAGTTTCCAAGTATTGTTAAGTCAATTTTTGAAACTCGGACTCATAAGTCATAAAACCGAATCAAGGTAGGCACAAGCCAAGCCATAAAATTAAAGATACAAGAAAATGAAACTCGGGGACTACGCCCAAGTTAAATCCGGTGTGAACAACTTAGTAGCAACGTAATCAGTATGCTTAATACATCTGCACCCGGCATACCGGGGATCTGATAAATTTCAAAGTGTTTTTTATGCTCAAGGAGCAGTAGTAGCAGAAGGAGGTAACTCGGCGCCAGCAGGTGGAACTCCGGCTTCAGTCTCGTCATCATCTTCGGTGTCTTCGAGATTTGAGGCTTCATCCTCTTCACCCAAACTATCTTCGACGTACTCGTCGTCCACGGCATCGAGGAAGCTTGGTCCTTCATTCCATTGATGGATAGGGGCAAACTGAAGAAGGTTGTGGGCACAAGCCTTGCGCCGAGCAATCCAATCCGGATCGTTTGACCACTTGGACCCAGTGCGCAGGCGCTCGAGAACTTTCAAATCTAGCTTTTCATACCAGGAGAGCACAAAATGGAGGACAGTATCAGCTCCAGCACGTGCGGCAGATTCCCTCCAGAGGTCGAGCTGGGTCTCACAATCCATCAATTTGTTGATCAGAGCAGTGGACCCTTCCAGAGGATCCTCGCAGGGCCAAAGTGCACGGAAGATCCGGATGGCTGAATCCAAGATGCCCGAACCATAGTTCTTGATAATTTCAATTCGGGAGGATAAGCTGACCAGCAGGTCCTCCATGTCATAAGGAATGCCCTCAAAGCCAGGACCAGTTGGGGTACCCCTCTGCTGATGAAACTTGGCAATGGCAGCAGACGCAATGACATCGCCCTCTGGAAATTTGCCTGAAAACACAACAAGTGAGATAAGTAAAAGAGTTTAACCCGGAGAAATACATGTCAGCTGAAGGAAAAGAGCTTATGGGAGATATGACTATGGATCTGGGTCAGCTCTTTGGTACAATCAGCACGCCTCTTCCGGGGCTGCTCAAGTTCAACATTTGCCGAGTCAAGCTTGAAGTCGGCCTCCTTCAGTAGGTCTTGATCTTTTGCAAGTTGAAGGCTGAGATGTTCTCGCTCCTCGGTGAAGTCTTGGCCAGCCTTGTCCATCTCAGTCTTGTGGAGCTCTTTGAGTTTTTTCATCTCTGATTTGAGCTTGGCAAGTTCATCATCCTTGGCTCGGAGTTTGGCAAGCTCGTGATCCTTCTTCTTGAGCTCGGCCAGATGTTGCCCTGCTTGTTCAAGAAAATGCAGCATCATATCAGGCACATACACACTATCTTCAAGGGATGTTGCAACGGTTTGTTGACCCGGCAGAGCCGAGGTTTAAATATCTTCTGAGCTAAGAAGAAAGGAGAAAGAGCACAAAGAAGGGTTAACCAAAGCAAATTGCCTTTTATCCCGTCCAAATATTTTCTCATAATTTTATTTTCGGCCTCCACATTGGCTGCGCAGTCCGAAAGAGAAATTAGTTCAGCGGGAAAAGACAAAAACAGTTGGGGGAGAAGTCAAGGAGAAAAATTACCCCTTTTCCCGAACTCAGCAAGAAGCGCAGTGTGTTTCGAGCGCAGCAACTTGTGTGAGTCCAAGAGGCATTGAAACTCAGCAGTCCGACGATTGGTAGTGATCTGAAAAGAGCTAGGTTGGCTCAGTTATGTGCATATTCGAAGTGTACAAAATCCGGGCTAAGTGGAACTTAACCCGACTCTAGGTGTGTGCATATTCGAAGTGTACAAAATCTGGGCCAAGTGGAACTTAACCCGGCTCTAGGTGTGTGCATATTCGAAGTGTACAAAATTCGGGCCAAGTGGAACTTAACCCGGCTCTAGGTGTGTGCATATTCGAAGTGTACAAAATCCGAGCCAAGTGGAACTTAACCCGGCTCTAGGTGTGTGCATATTCGAAATGTACAAAATCCGGGCCAAGTGGAACTTAACCCGGCTCTAGGTGTGTGCATACTCGAAGCTACTAAGGAGCTATGCTAGTTCTCTAAGGAGCATCCGGCCGAGTAACAAGTTACTCCCCCGGAGGCTCGGGGACTAATGGATATGTCTCTAAGTACTTGTGCATATTAAGGAAAAGACAGAGTAGTGTACCTCCATCATCCGACCAGCAATGTTGATAGCCTTGGCTGCTGTGTTCATTTGTGCACTGAATTCAGCGGGTCCAAACTTCTCCGGGAGATCGTCGTTTGGATCGACGAACTCCGCTTTGTTCCAATTGACAACGTATTCAGTCAAAGCTTGAGGATAGCTCTCGCCACTAAGCATGTGAGGCACAACCAAGAACTTGGCGTGGGCCTCCCTCCTCGCAACCTGGGCGGCAGCAGGGCTGGTATGCAGTGAAAGTTGCTTGCTGCTAGCTGACCTGGAGGAGGCATATTTCTTCGACGGCATGGACGCAAGGGTGCACTGTCCAACCTCGATAGATGATGCTCTAGTGGCCCTAGAGCCTTTCTTGGCTTTGGGTTGCTGTCGGGATGCAGAAGCCTGAGCTGCAGGTTTGGACTTGAGTGCAGCCTTGGTGCTAGCGGGGTCTTCTTGCCGGGTCTTGGAAGACTCAGACGAGGCAGAAGGAGTTGGTGTTGGTACTGGTGCTTGTGTTGCTGCTAGTGCTGCCGATGCTGCTGGTGCTGCTGGTGGTGTTGGTGCTGATGCTCGTACTATTGCTGGAGTTGACAGTGGTGCTACTTGTGCTGCTGGTACCTCGGAGGTGACAGGTTGCGGCTGAGCCGATGAAGAGCTGGGAGCATCAGCTACCTCAGCCATGCCACTTCCCCCTGCTCCGACGTTGCCCTCCTCTAGACAAGGTGAACTATGACCCGGAGCAGCCGTTGAACCCTCCTGAATTAGGCTCAGTGGGCGTATGTCATCACCACGAGGGGAAGATGGGGTGCGCCGGAAAGAGGAGGCGATACTAGAGCCGCTCTAGTAACCTCCTTCGCAGCCCTGTCGAATCAAACAACGAATAACATGTTACAACAAAAAGAAAGGCATATAGACAGAGAAGCATGAAGCAGAGAATTGGACAAGTTATAACAAGTGACTTACTCATCAAAAGTCAAAGGCTCCCTAGGCTTTCGAGCTCTCCGGACTATGGCCTTAGTCGGAGGCTTGGTGGTGGCCTTGTCAGCAGACTTGTTCTGTCGTTTGGTTGCTTGGGGAAGCTTGGAAGAAGTAGCCGAGGTAGCGGCCTGTTTCTTAGACGCGGCAAGAACCGGCTCACCCATAGCGAGAGGGGGATCTTCATGGATCTGCACAGCCGGGTTAGCTGAAGCCGGAAACGCGTAAGAAAAGTGCACCTGGTTAAATACCTCCACCACTTCAATGTCGGAATCATCCTCATCGTCTGGCCAATTCCTTAAGGAAGAGAAGTTACCAGAGGGTCGCTTGGTTGCGTCCGGGGTAGCCAGGAACATTTCCTGATCCGGCTCCTCCTCTTTTGAGACAAGTCGATCCTTCCCCCATTTGAGGGAAGGCTCGGTGCCATCTTCGAGGGTCTGCTGAAGAAACAACTAAAAGGAAAATGCAAAGGGATAGAATAAACAATGTGCTCCGACATAGAATATAACTCGAAGAAGGATGGGGTAATGAGACTTACCGCAGGAGGAGGCTTGTCCCGGTAGTAATGCTCCAGCCCCCACTCCCACTCAGCGCTGAAGTCCTTGTCGGTCGTGAAGAGGGCCTTGACCCGGCGGAAGATCTCAGTGTTGCTTAACTCGAAGGAGGAGGTCCGGTTGGGGTCAAGTCGCCAGCTCATATGGCAGAGTTTGTGTGTGCGCTTTTGGAGGGGGGAATTCTGGCTACGGACGAACATGATCATCACATCCTCGTTGCGCAGCCCCAGATCCTTCAGTTCTTTGAACCGCTTGTTAACCTGATTCACTAGGACAACTGGTTTCTTGGGAACCTGGTCCTAGAGAGCCAGATTAGGAGGACCCATCACAAAGGGGCGCAGCCGGATCAGATCCTCATCCGTGCCATTCCTCACATAGAAGAAGGTTCGGGCCCAGCCCTTACAAGATTCAAGCCCAGTGACCCGGGAGAAGACAGATTGTTTCCGGGGTGAGATGGAGGTCGCACCACATTGGGTCAGGTTCTTGTCCTCCGGGGAATTGTCCTTATCCGGAACAACGTTCCTCCGCAAACTGAAGAACCGGATCCAAAGCTCTTTGGTGGGCCACAATCCGAGGTACCCTTCTACGACAGATGCGAAAGAGGAGAGGGATGTAATGGAATTCGCTGGATGGTGGTGAGGTTGGAGTTCATAGATGTTGACGAAATCGTGGAAGAAGTCACTCACTGGCAGGCCAAATTCGCACTGGAAGTGAGGGAGGAAGACGACGAAGTCACCCGGATTGGGTGAGGGAGCGAGCTCCTCGGAGGCAAGGCGAGAAATCACGCCCTCGGGGATGCGGCGGGTGCGGTAGAGCCAGTCAAGATTGTCTTGGCACACCCATGAACCGGCCCAGGCACCGCGCTCCAAGGTTTCGCCCTCCTCCTCGATCTCTTCCTCGATGATGGCGAGCTCCTCCTCAGTCCTCTCAAGGTCACTATCCTCACCGGCCCATTCAGACGTGGGAGCTAGTGATTTAGATTGGAGTGGCCCCGTGACGCTGATGGAGCGCGGGAGCGGTAGCAAGGCTAATGCGAAGAAGCACGGTGCGGCGGCGGCGCTGCGGAGTAGAAGCGGCGGTGGCGGTGCTGTCGCAGGGAGGAAGAAGAAGCAGAGAGGCTAAGGGGCGCGAGAAGGGGAAAACACCGAGCGGGCGCACCCCCACCCCTATTTAACCACACCCCAGCAGTGGGTAGTAGGATCGCGTTGTGCATCGAGGCCACACAGTGTGGCCGTGTATCAACTGGATCAACCAATTAGAGGCAAGCCACAGGAAGGGCCACAGCAAACAGGGGATCCCATGACGCGACGTGGTGATACAGTTAACGAGGAGGCGGCTCGATGCGATGTTTGCGCACTAACCCCTAACAATAAGAACAGTAACTAGCGCATGCCCTTAAAATGAGGCAAGATAATGATTACCCTCCATGTAGGACGTGGGGAAGCGTATGAGAGAATGAAGGATAACACGGAAAACCGTGGAGTAACCCGCGAAATCCGAGCTACAGGGTAACTCGGAAAGGGTAGCAAAAAGCTCGGTAGGTTGAACCTGCCGTGGCCTTAGCGGATGAAATTGCTAAGACCACACCAGCTTCGGGGACTAATGTTGGGGAGATACCCCCGGGTAGGGTCACGCCCGGGTCTAAAGGCCAAGTTAGCCGAGGTACCACATGGTCAAAGCGAAAGCAGGCCGGGTCTCCTCAAGGAAGGCCGACTCACGGAGTAACCTGGACCGGAGGATTTCCACCTGACTGAGTCCCGGCCGACGTATGTCGTATGCCGGCGGGCTATTTGTAATTTGTATGCAGGTACCAATGGGACCGGATCATACCAGGCTTGCAAGAGAAGGAAGGTATCTCGATGGTCAAAAGGTGACCTATGTGCACTGGAGCGTGAGCGAAGCGAACAGAGGGAGGGACCAGCGAGGCATGGCCAACAAAGGTGACGCAGCTTATGTCGGTTGATGTTGGCGCCGCAGAGGCTTACGTAGCCTCTGCATGGCATACGATGGCAAAAGGAGACCCGGTTGGTTTGCTATTTGGAGAGAGGCATTTCCCTTGAATATGCCTCCACGTATGCCCTAACTGGGAACCTAGCCTCCCAAATATAAGGAGCGCTAGGGCCTCTGTAGAAGGGGCTGACTGGTTGGCGTGTGAGTAGTTAGTTCTTGAGGCGAAAGTAGTGGTGAGAGTAAGCGAACTTCTTCTTCCTCCTCTCCCCAATACAGCTCAAGGAGCATTTGTAAATTTTGTGAATTTGGAGAATACAAAGCATTTGTGTGTGGGATCACCACACTATCCCTCCCTGGATTCCTCTAGTGCATATTGGCCCCACCTTTAGCCTATCCATGGCATCTGCTGTGACACCACCACGACAGTGTTCTTTTCACAGACCACATATGGATCCACCAGTGTCATTGTATGTGTAGTCTTTTCACAAACCACATATGGATCCACCAGAGTCATTGTATGTGTGTTCTTTTCACAGACCACATATGGATCCACCAGAGTTCATTGCATGTGTGTTCTTTTCACAAACCACATATGGATCCACCAGTGTCATTGAAATGTGTGTTCTTTTCACAGAACACATATGGATCCACCAATGGCATTGCATGTTTGTTCTTTTCACGAACCACGTGGATCTACCAGTTTCATTGCATGTGTGTTCTTTTCACAAAGCACATATTGATCCACCAGAGTTCATGGCATGTGTGTTCTTTTCACAAACCACATACGGATCCACCAGTCTCATTGAAATGTGTGTTCTTTTCTCATAGCACATATGGATCCACTAGTGTCATTGCATGTGGATCCACCAGAATTCACTGGATGTGTGCTCTTTTCACAAACCATATATAGATCCACCAGAGTTCATTGCATGTGTGTTCACTTCACAAACCACATATGGATCAACCATTTTCATTACATGTGTGTTCTTTTTACAGACCACACATAGATCCACCAGTGTCATTGAAATGTGTGTTCTTTTCACAACCCACCTATGGATCCACTAGTGTCATTTCATGTATGTTCTTTTCATATACCACATATGGATCCACCATTATCATTATATGTGTGTTCTTTTCACAAACCACATATGGATCCACCAGAGTTCATTGCATGTGTGTTCTTTTCACAAACCACATATGGATCCACCAGTGTCATTGAAATGTGTGTTGTTTTCACAAACCACATATGGATCTACCAGTGTCATTGCATATGGATCCACCAGAGTTCACTGGATGTGTGTTCTTTTCACAGACCACATATGGATCCACAAGAGTTCACTGGATGTGTGTTCTTTTGACAAACCACATATCGATCCAGCAGAGTTCATTGCATGTGTGTTCATTTCACAAACCACATATCGATCCACCAGAGTTCATTGCATGTGTGTTCTTTTCACAAACCACATGGATCCACCAGTATCATTGCATGTGTGTTCTTTTCACAGACCATATATGGATCCACCATTGTCATTGTATGTGTGTTCTTTTCACCAACCACATATGGATCCACTAGAGTTCATTGCATGTGTGTCTTTTCACAAACCACATAGGGATCCACCAGTCTCATTGAAATGTGTGTTCTTTTCACAGACCACATATGGATCCACTAGTGTCATTGCATATGTATCCACTAGAGTTCACTAGATGTGTGTTTTTTTCACATACCACATATGGATCCACAAGAATTCACTAGATGTGTGTTCTTTTCACAAACCACATATGGATCCACCAGAGTTCATTACATGTGTGTTCTCTTAACAAACCACATATGGATCCACCATTTTCATTGCATGTGTGTTCTTTTCACAAACCACATATGGATCCACCAGTGTCATTGCATGTGTGTTATGTTCACTAACCACATATGGATCCACCAGTGTCATTGAAATGTGTGTTATTTTCACAGACCACATAGGGATCCACCTGTGTCATTACATATGGATCCATCAGAATTCACAGGATGTGTGGTCTTTTTACAAACCACATATGGATCCCCCAGAGTCCATTGCATATGTGTGCTCCTCACAAATCACATATGGATCCACCATTTTCATTGCATGTGTGTTCTTTTCACAGATCACGGGGAAGACTAGCGCTCGCGCGCGCTCTGGAGAGGACGGCAACGTGCGGCCGGACGCACATGCACGTAGCAGGCCCCTCTTGCTCTCGTTGATTGCCACATGGCCACGCTGTTGTGTACTGGTATTCTGCTATTAGACGCACGTGGTACAGAAAATATTTACGACGAAAAATATGTGAGAAGTATATGCAAAATGAGTAGTGCACCATGGAAAAAAGAGAATAATAGAAAAAAATTGTGCACTACCACTGGATTGTCTCGTGCACTGCGATCGAAGGTAGTACAACACAGTAAAAACAGTCAGCGCACAACTGGTAAACTGCTAGTACATTGTCTCGTGTACTGCGACTGAAGACAGGGCAACACAACACAACAAGACAGTGCACGAGTAGTACATTGGCAAGATACCTCGTCATGCACTGCGTCTGAATGCAGTGCAACACAGTATAAATAGGCAGTGCACGACCCGTGCACTGCCAGGACATCGTCCCGTGCACTGTGGCCAAAGGCAGTGCAACGCAACAGAAAAAAGCAGTGCATGAGTAGAGCACTGCCTGGATATCTCGCCGTGCACTGTGCCTGAAGGCAGTGCAACACAATACAAACAGGCAGTGCACAGGCGGTGCACTGCCAGGATATCGTCCGTGCACTATGGCCGAAGATAGTGCAACGCAACACAAAAAGGCAGTGCACGAGTACATTGCCAGAATAGCTCATCGTGCACTGTGCCCGAAGGCAGTGCAATGTAATACAAAAGGCAGTGCCCCGACAGTGCACTGCCAGGACATTGTTCCGTACACCACGACCAAAGGCAGTGCAATACAGAAAAAAAGGTAGTGCATCGACCGTGCACCGCCAAAACATCATGCCGTGCACCGCAACCGAAGACAGTGCAACGTAGGTCAAAAGGCAGTGCAAAATCAAACTTCATCAAAACCTATCAACATGGGATCTAGTTTTGTAGATCTCGACATGACTAGTACAACCGTGAAAACGGATCTCGGTTTGGCCAATTCGTTTAAAACATATTGGATTTTTCGTATTTGAATCTAAGAGAGAAAGGGAAAAAGGACGGCGACCCCTCTCTCTAAGAACCATGTGTCGCGCAGGAAAGGCCTGGGACAGCGCGCGAAGAACTGCCAGGACGCCACGTGCAGGGATAGCAGTGATTATGGGGCGAGCTCTGGAACGCGCGTGCTTTTTCTAGTGTTTCTGACATACCACATATGGATCCACCAGTGTCATTGCATGTGTGTTCTTTTCACTAACCACATATGGATCCACCAGTGTGATTGCATGTGTGTTCTTTTCATTAACCATAGCTAGAGTCACTAGATGTCTGTTCTCTTCACAAACCACATACGGATCCACCAGTGTCATTGAAATGTGTGTTCTTTTCAAAGACCACATATAAATCCACCATTGTCATTGCATGTGTGTTCTTTTCACAAACCACATGGATCCACCAGTTCCATTGCATGTGTGTTCTTTTCACGGACCACATATGGATCCACCAGTGTCATTGAAATGTGTGTTCTTTTCGCAGACCACAAATAAATCCACCAGTGTCATTGCATGTGTGTTCTTTTCACAAACCACATGGATCCACCAGTTCCATTGCATGTGTGTTCTTTTCACGGACCACAAATGGATCCAACAGTGTCAGTGTATGTGTGTTCTTTTCACAAACCACATATGGATCCACTAGAGTTCATTGCATGTGTGTTCTTTCACAAACCACATATGGATCCACCAGTCTCATTGAAATGTGTGTTCTTTTCGTAGACCACATATGGATCCACCAGTGTCCTTGCATATGGCTCCACCAGAATTCACTGGATGTGTGTTCTTTTCACAAACCACATATGGATCCACCAGAGTTCATTGCATGTGTGTTCTCTTCACAAACCACATATGGATCCACAATTTTCATTGCATGTGTGTTCTTTTCACAGACCGCATATGGATCCACTAGTCTCATTGCGTGTGTGTTCTTTTCACTAACCACATATGGATCCACCAGTGTCATTGCATGTGTGTTCTTTTCATTAACCACAACTAGAGTCACTAGATGTTTATTCTTTTCACAAACCACATATGGATCCACCAGTGTCATTGAAATGTGTGTTCTTTTCACAGACCACATATGGATCCACCGGTGTCATTGCATATGGGTCCACCAGAATTCACTGGATGTGTGTTCTTTTCACAAACCACATATGGATCTACCAGAGTTCATTACATGTGTGTTCTCTTCACAAACAACATATGGATCCACCATTTTCATTGCATGAGTGTTTTTTCACAAACCACATATGGATCCACCAGTCTCATTTCATGTGTGTTCTTTTCACTAACCATAGATGGATCCACTAGTGTCATTGCATGTGTGTTCTTTTCATTAACCACAGCTAGAGTCATTGCATGTCTGTTCTTTTCACAAACCACATATGGATCCACCAGTGTCATTGAAATATCTGTTCTTTTCACATACCACATATGGATCCACCAGTGTCATTGCATGTGTGTTTTTTCACAAACCACATGGATCCACCAGTTTCATTGCATGTGGTCTCTTTTCACAGACCACATATGGATCCACCAGTGTTATTATATGTGTGTTCTTTTCACAAACCACATATGGCTCCACCAGAGTTCATTGCATGTGTGTTCTATTCACAAACCACATATGGATCCACCAATATCATTGAAATGTGTGTTCTTTTCACAAAACACATATGGATCCACCAGTGTCATTGCATATGGAACCACCAGAATTCCCTAGATGTGTGTTCTTTCACAAACCACATATGGATCCACCAGAGTTCATTGCATGTGTGTTCTTTCACAAACCACATATGGATCCACCAGTCTCATTGAAATGTGTATTCTTTTCGTAGACCACATATGGATCCAACAGTGTCATTGCATGTGTGTTCTTTTCACTAACCACATTTGGATCCACCAGTGTCATTGCATGTGTGTTCTTTTCATTAACCACAGCTAGAGTCACTGGATGTTTATTCTTTTCACAAACCACATATGGATCCACCGGTGTCATTGCAATGTGTGTTCTTTTCACAGACCACATATGGATCCACTGGTGTCATTGCATGTGTGTTCTATTCACAAACCACATGGATCCACCAGTTTCATTGCGTGTGTGTTCTTTTCACGGACCACATATGGATCCAGAAGTGTCAGTGTATGCGTGTTATTTTCACAAACCACATTTGGATCCACTAGAGTTCATTGCATGTGTGTTCTTTTCACAGACCTCATACGGATCCACCACTGTCATTTAAATGTGTGGTCTTTTCACAGACCACATATGGATCCACCAGTGTCATTGCATGTGTGTTCTTTTCATTAACCACAGTTAGACTCATTGCATGTCTGATCTTTTCACAAACCACATATGGATGCACCAGTGTCATTGAAATGTGTGTTCTTTTCACAGACCACATATGGATCCACTAGTGTCATTGCATATGGATCCACCAGAATTCACTAGATATGTGTTCTTTTCACAAACCACACATGGATCCACTAGAGTTCATTGCATGTGTGTTCTCTTCACAAACCACATATGGATCCACCATTTTCATTATATGTGTGTTCTTTTCATAGACCACATATGGATCCACCAGTGTCATTGCATGTGTGTTCTTTTCATTAACCATACCTAGAGTGATTGCATGTCTGTTCTTTTCACAAACCACATATGGATCCACCAGTGTCATTGAAATGTCTGTTCTTTTCACAAACCACATATGGATCCACCAGTGTCATTGCATTTTGTTATTTTCACAAACCACATGGATCCACCAGTATCATTGCATGTGTGTTCTTTTCACAAACCATATATGGATCCACCATTGTCATTGTATGTGTGTTGCTTTCACAAACCACATATGGATCCACCAAAGAACATTGCATGTGTGTTCTTTTCACAAACCACATATGGATCCACCTGTGTCATTGAAATGTGTGTTCTTGTCACAGAACACCTATGGATCCACCAGTGTCATTGCATATGGATCCCCCAGAGTTCACTGGATGTGTGTTCTTTTCGCAAACCACAAATAGATCCACCAGACGTCATTGCATGTGTGTTCTCTTAAAAAACCACATATGGATCCACCATTTTCATTGCATGTGTGTTCTTTTCACAGATCACATATGGATCCACCAGTGTCATTGCATGTGTGTTCTTTTCACAAACCACATATGGATCCACCAATGTCAATGCATGTGTGTTCTTTTCATTAACCATAGCTAGAATCACTCGATATATGTTCTTTTCACAAACCATATATGGATCCACCAGTGTCATTGAAATGTGTGTTCTTTTTACAGACCACATATTGATCCACCAGTGTCATTGCATATGGCTCCACCGGAATTCACTAGATGTTTGTTCTTTTCACAAACCACATATGGATCCACTAGTTTCATTACATGTGTGTTCTTTTCACATACCACATATGGATCCACCAGTGTCATTGTATGTGTGTTCTTTACACAAACGACATATGGATCCACTAATGTTCATTGCATGTGTGTTCTTTTAACAAACCACATATGGATCCACCAGTGTCATTGAAATGTGTGTTCCTTTCACATACCACATATGGATCCACCAGTGTCATTGCATGTGTGTTCTTTTCACAAACCACATGGATCCACCAGTTTCATTGCATGTGTGTTCGTTGCACAGACCACATATGGATCCACCATTTTCATTGCATGTGTGTTCTTTTCATAGACCACATATGGATCCACCAGTGTCATTGCACGTGCGTTGTTTTCACAAACCACAAATGGATCCACTAGTGTCATTGCATGCGTGTTCTTTTTATTAACCACAGCTGGAGTCACTCGATGTATGTTCTTTTCACAAACCATATATGGATCCACCAATGTCATTGAAATGTTTATTCTTTTCATAGACCACATACGGATCCACAAGTGTCATTGCATATGGATCCACCAGAGTTCAGTTGATGTGTGTTCTATTCACAAACCACATATGGATCCACCAGTTTCATTGCATGTGTGTTCTTTTCACAGAACACATATGGATCCACCAGTGTCATTGTATGTGTGTTCTTTTCACGAACCACATATGGATCCACCAGAGGTCATTGCATGTGTGTTCTTTTCACAAACCACATATGTATCCACCAGTGTCATTGAAATGTGTGTTCTTTTCACAGACCACATATGGATCCACCAGTGTCATTGCATGTGTGTTCCTTTCACAAACCACATGGATCAACCAGTTTCATTACATGTGTGTTCTTTTCATAGACTATATATGGATCCACCATTGTCATTGTATGTGTGTTCTTTTCATAGACCACATATGGAACCACCAGAGTTCATTGCATGTGTGTTCTTTTCACAAACCACATATGGATCCACTAGTGTAATTGAAATCTGTGTTCTTTTCACATACCACATTTGGATGCACTAGTGTCATTGGATATTGATCCACTAGATTTCACTGGATGTGTGTTCTTTTCACAAACCACATATGGATCCACCAGAGTTCATTGCATGTGTGTTCTCTTCACAAACCACACATGGATCCACCAGTGTCATTGAAATGTGTGTTCTTTTCACAGACCACATATGGATCCACCAGTGTCATTGCATGTGGCTCCACCGGAGTTCACTGTATGTGTTTTCTTTTCAAAAACCACATATGGATCCACCAGAGTTCATTACATGTGTGTTCTCTTAACAAACCACATATGGATCCACCATTTTCATTACATGTGTGTTCTTTTCACAGACCACATATGGAGCCACCAGTGTCATTGCATGTGTGTTCTTTCCACTAACCACATATGGATCCACAAGTGTCATTACATGTGTGTTCTTTTCATAAACCAGGTAGAGTCACTGGATGTATGTTCTTTTCACAAACCACATCTGGATCGACGAGTGTCATTGAAATGTGTGTTCTTTTGACAAACCACATATGGATCCGCCAGTGTCATTGCATGTGTGTTCTTTTCACAAACCACATGGATCCACCAGTTTCATTACATGTGGTCTCTTTTCACAGACCACATATGGATCCACCAGTGTCATTGTATGTGTGTTCTTTTCACAAACCACATATGGATCCACCAGAGTTCATTGCATGTGTGTTCTTTTCACAAACGACATATGGATCCACCAGAGTTCATTACATGTGTGTTCTCTTAACAAACCACATATGGATCCACCATTTTCATTGCATGTGTGTTCTTTTCACAGACCACATATGGAGCCACCAGTGTCATTGCATGTGTGTTCTTTCCACTAACCACATATGGATCCACAAGTGTCATTACATGTGTGTTCTTTTCATAAACCAGGTAGAGTCACTAGATGAATGTTCTTTTCACAAACCACATCTGGATCGACCAGTTTCATTGAAATGTGTGTTCTTTTGACAAACCACATATGGATCCGCCAGTGTCATTGCATGTGTGTTCTTTTCACAAACCACATATGGATCCACTAGTGTCATTGAAATGTGTGTTCTTTTCACAGACCACACATGGATCCACTAGTGTCATTGCATATGGATACACCAGAATTCACTTGATGTGTCTTCTTTTCACAAACCACATATGGATCCACCAGAGTTCATTGGACGTGTGTTCTCTTCACAAATCACATATGGATCCACCAGTGTCATTGAAATGTGTGTTCTTTTCACAGACCACATATGGATCCACTAGTGTCATTGCATGTGAGTTCTTTTCACTAACTACATATGGATCCACCAGTGTAATTGCATGTGTGTTCTTTTCATTAACCAAAGCTAGAGTCACTGGATGTCTGTTCTTTTCAAAAACCACATATGGATCCACCAGTGTCATTGAAATGTGTGTTCTTTTCACACACCACATATGGATCCACCAGTGTCATTACATGTGTTTTCTTTTCACAAACCACATGGATCCACCAGTTTCATTGCATGTGTGTTCTTTTCACGGACCACATATGGATCCACTAGTGTTAGTGTATGTGTGTTCTTTTCACAAACCACATATGGATCCACCAGAGTTCATTGTATGTGTGTTCTTTTCACAAACCACATAAGGATCCACCAGTGTCATTGAAATGTCTGTTCTTTTCACAGACCACATATGGATACACTACTGTCATTGCATGGGGATCCACCAGAGTTGACTGGATGTGTGTTCTTTTCACAAACCACATATAGATCCACCAGACGTCATGGCATGTGTGTTCTCTTGACAAACCACATATGGATCCACCATTTCCATTGCATGTGTGTTCTTTCATAGATCACATATGGATCCACCAGTGTCATTGCATGTGTGTTCTTTTCACAAACCACATATGGATCCACCAATATCAATGCATGTGTGTTCTTTTCATTAACCATAGCTAGAATCACTCGATATATGTTCTTTTCACAAACCATATA
>CAJUXJ010002095.1:0-22469 GCA_910589775.1 Avena eriantha
CCACGACCAGAGTTATTGCATGTGTGTTCTTTTCCTAAACCAATACCAGAGTCATTGCATGTGTGTTACTTTCCTAACCCACATGGATCCACTAGATTCATTGTATGTATGTTCCTTCCCTAAACCACATTGATCAACCATAGTGATTGCATGTGCGTTCCTTTCCTAAACCACCACTAAAGTCATTGCATGTGTGTTCTTTTCCTAATACCACCAGAGTTATTGTATATGTGTTCCTTTCCTAAACCATATGGATGCACGAGAGTCATTGTATGTGTGTTAATTCCTAAACCACATGGATCCACCAGAGTCATTGCATGTGTGTTCTTTTCCTAAACTACATTGATCCACCAGAGTCGTTGTATGTGTGTTCTTTTCCTAAACCACCACCAGAGTCATTGCATGTGTATTCCTTTCATAAACCACATGGATCCTCCAAAGTCATTGCATGTGTCCTCTTTTCCTAAACCACATGGATCCACTAGAGTCATTGCATGTGTCTTCCTTTCCTAAAACACACTGATTCACAAAAGTGATTGCATGTGTGTTCTTTTTCTAAACCACCACCAGAGTCAATGCATTGTGTTCTTTTCCTAATACCACAAACACAGTCATTGCATGTGTGTTCCTTTCATAAACCACATGTATCCACCAGATTCATTGCATGTGTGTTCCTTTCCTAAACCAGAAGGATCTACTAGAGTCATTGCATGTGTGTTCTTGTCCTAAGCAAAACATTGATCCACCAGAGTCATTGCATGCGTGTTCTTTTCCTAAATCACCACCAGAGTCATTGCATGTGTGTTCCTTTCATAAACCACATGGATCCACTAGAGTCATTGCATGTGTGTTCTTTTCCTAACCACATGGATCCAATAAAGTCATTGCATGTGTGTTCCTTTCCTAAACCACATTTATCCAACAGACTAATTGCATGTGTGTTATTTTCCTAAACAAACACCAAAGTCATTATATGTGTGTTTTTTTTCTAATACCACCACCAGAGTCATTGCATGTGTATTATTTTCCTAAACCACATGGATCCACCAGAGTCATTGCATGTCTATTCCTTTCCTAAACCACCACCACATTCATTGCATGTGTGTTCCTTTCCTAAACCACATTTATCCACTAGAGTCATTGCATATGTGTTCTTTTCATGAACCACCACCAGAGTCATTGCATGTGTGTTCTTTTCGTAAACCACCACTAGAATCAGTGCATGTGTTTTCCTTACTAAACCACATGGATCCACTAGAGTCATTGCATGTGTGTTCTTTACGTAAAACACCACTAGAGTCATTGCATGTGTGTTCCTTTCCTAAAGAACTTGGATCCACCATAGTCATTGCATGTGTGTTCTTATTCTAAACCACCAGAGTAATTGCATGTTTGTTCCTTTCATAAACCACATGGATCCACTGGAGCCATTGCAAGTGTGTTCTTTTCCTAAGCCACATTGATACACTACAGCCATTGCATGTGTGTTATTTTCCTAAACCACCACCAGAGTCACTGCATGTGTGTTCCTTTCATAAAAAACATGGATCCACCATAGTCATTGCAAGTGTGTTCTTTTACTAAACCACAAGGATCCACTAGAGTCATTGCATGTGTATTCCTTTCCTAAGCCACATGGATCCACCAGATTCATTTCATGTGTGTAATTTTCCTAAACCAGCACTAGAGTGATTCAATGTGTGTTCTTTTCCTAAACCAGCACAAGAGTCATTGCATGTGTGTTCATTTCACAAACCACACGGATCCACCAGAGTCATTGCATGTGTGTTCCTTTCTTCAACCACATGGATCCACCAGAGTCACTTCATGTGTGTTTATTTCATAAACCACATGGATCCACTAGAGTCATTGCATGTGTGTTCCTTTCCTAAACCACATGCATCCACCAGAGTCAATGCATGTGTGTTCCTTTCCTAAAACACATTAATCCACTAGATTCATTGCATGTGAGTTCTTTTCCTGAACCACCACCAGAGTCATTGCATGTGTGTTCTTTTCCTAAACCACCACTAGAGTCATTGCATGTCTGTTCCTTTCCTATACCAAATGGATCCACCATAGTCATTGCATGTGTGTTCTTTTCCTAAACCACCACCAGAGTCATTGCATGTGTGTTCCTTTCATAAACCACATTGATCCACCAGAGTCATTGCATGTGTGTTCTTTTCATAAACCACTTCCAGAGTAATTGCGTGTGTGTTCCTTTCATAAACCACATGGATCCACTAGAGTCATTGAATGTGTGTTATATTACTAAACCACATGGATCCACCAGAGTTATTGCATTTGTGTTCCTTTCCTAAACCACATTGATCCACTAGAGTGATTGCATGTGTGTTCTTTTCCTAAACAACCATCAGAGTCAATGCATATGTGTTCTTTTCCTAATACCACACCAGAGTCATTGCATGTGTGTTCCTTTCCTAAACCAGATGGATCGACTAGAGTCATTGCATGTGTGTTCCTTTCCTAAACCACATTGATCCACCAGAGTCATTGCATGTGTGTTCTTTTCCTAAACCACCACCAGAGTCATTGCATGTGTGTTCCTTTCCTAAACCACCCACAATCATTGCATGTTTATTCCTTTCATAAACCACATGGATCCATCAGAGTCATTGCATTTGTGTTCTTTTCCTAAACCACATGGATCCACCAGAGTCATTGCAGGTGTGTTCCTTACCTAAACCACATTGATCCACCATAGTGATCACATGTGTGTTATTTTCCTAAACCACCACTAGAGTCATTGCATGTGAGTTATTTTCCGAATACCACCAGAGTTATTGTATGTGTGTTTCTTTCCTAAACCACATGGATCCACCAGAGTCATTGCATGTGTGTTAATTCCTAAACCACGTGGATCCACCAGAGTCATTGCATGTGCGTTCTTTTCCTAAACCAATTGATCCACCAGAGTCGTTGTATGTTTGTTCTTTTCCTAAACCACCACCAGAGTCATTGCATGTGTATTCCTTTCATAAACCACATGGATCCTCCAGAGTCATTGCATGTGTGCTCTTTTCCTAAACCACATGGATCCACTAGAGTCATTGCATGTGTCTTCCTTTCCTAAACCACACTGATCCACCAATGTGATTTCATGTGTGTTCTTTTTATAAACCACCAACAAAGTCATTGCCTGTGTGTTATTTTCCTAATACCACCACCAAAGTCATTGCATGTGTGTTCCTTTCATAAACCACATGGATCCGCAAGAGTCATTGCATGTGTGTTCCTTTCCTAGACCAAATGGATCCACCAGAGTCATTGCATGTGTCTTCTTTTCCAAAACCACATGGATCCACCAAAGTCCTCGCTTGTGTGTTCCTTTTCTAAACGACTAGTAGAGTCACTGCACGTGTGTTATTTTCCTAAACCACATGGATCCACCGGAGTCATTGCATGTGTGTTCCTTTCCTAAACCACATGGATCACCCAGAGTGATTGCATGTGTGTTATTTTCCTAAACCACGACCAGAGTTATTGCATGTGTGTTCTTTTCCTAAACAACCACCAGAGTCATTGCATGTGTGTTCCTTTCATAAGCCACATGGATCCACCAGAGTCATTGCATGTGTGTTACTTTCCTAACCCACATGGATCCACTAGAGTCATTGTATGTCTGTACCTTTCCTAAACCACATTGATCCACCAGAGTCATTGCATGTGTGTTCCTTTCCGAAACCACGTGGATCCACCAGAGACATTGCATGTGTGTTCCTTTCCTAAACCACATGGATCCACCAGAGTCATTGCAAGTGTGTGATGACCCACAAGTATAGGGGGTGTATCGCAGTATTTTTGATAAGTAAGAGTGTCGAACCCAACAAGGAGCAGAAGGTGCTGGCTAGTGGTATGGATCAGGAATTCTCTGCAAATACTTAGCAAGCGGATTTTTAGGGGTTTTCGATAAAGAAGTAAACAAAGTACGAGTAAATAAAAGACAGTAAGAATGAATGCAGCAAGTGGCCCAATACTTTGTGCAGCAAAGGACAAGCTGGTTGTATTTCTATAGATGACCAAACGTTCTCGAGGACACATGGGAAGACTGTCAAGTGCTTTCGCTTCATATAATCGATTAATCTTCTCTAGCTTGCTAAGTGTTGTGTGGGTGAACCTGTGCTAATGTACCGCCCCATCCTAGACTAAATACATACTTGTGATTATACCCCTGTCAAACATCCGTAAGTACAAGAATGTAATTAAGGTGAAACCTAACCACAACTTTAAACTCTAAGACCCTTACGTCCCTTGTGCAATGGTTTCCTAACGGGGGTTCAGGTTTCTGTCACTCCGGCAACCCCTATGATTAGTAGCCAAATACACAATGCATTCCCCTAGGCCCATATAGGTGAAGTGTCATGTAGTGGACGTTCACATGACACCACTAGAAGAAGTACACCACAACTTAAATATCAAACTATTGAATCTTTCTCAACGCAACTCCACTACTAACAACAAGACTTCTCCCATGTCCTCAAGAACAAAAGGAACTACTCACAAGACATCATATGGATCATGATCAGAGATGGAATAATGATGTATAACAATCTGAACATAAAAAATAATTCCATGCTTCACTCAATAGCATCAACTACAAAGAGTAATCAACACCAGGAAAGTTTCCCCTATGAACTATAGCAAGATTTAACAAACTGTTACAGCAATATGGAGATGGTGATGAGGGTGCTGATGGTGATGATGATGGTGATGATGATGATGATCCCGATGAAGTCCAGCTTGATGGTGGTGTTGATGGCGACGATCTCCCCTCTTAGGGAAGGAATTCCCCCGGCAGAAATCTGTCTACCGGAGAGATCTTTCTCTCTCGGTGTTTTCCGTCCCGCAGAGGCGGCGGAAACTTTCTATGGTCGCTCCCCGAGTCTTAGGGTTTCGTGGGGATGATATACGCTAGAGGAGAGAGGCTGGAGTGGGCCAGGGCAGCCACACCACTCCCTGGCGCGGCTTAGGCTTGCCCGCGCCATGGGGTGGTGTGGGCCCCCTGTGGCCCACCTCCACTCCATCTTCTGGCATCCTGAGTCTTCTGGAAAAATAGAATTTTCCATATATTTTCCCGGATTTTCTGATCTTCGCGAATATTGCCTCCAAATAGCACCTTTTCCATCAGAATCATGACTGCAGCGGTCCATGCTCCAAAAGTCATCAACTATGCAAAAATAGATGAAATAACATAAGTATCACCTCTCAATACGAAATATATCAATGAATAAAAGTGAATTAAGACATAGAATAGTGATGCAAAATGGACGTATTAGTGTGTTCTTTTCCTAAACCACAAGGATCCACCGGAGTCATTGCCTGTGTGTTCCTTTCCTAAACCATATTGATCCACCAGAGAGATTGCATGTGTGTTAATTTCCTAAACCACCACCAGAGTCATTGCATGTGTGTTCTTTTCCTAATACCACCACCAGAGTAATTACATTTGTGTTCCTTTAATAAACCAGATGGATCCACCAGAGTCATTCCATGTGTGTTCCTTTCCTGAACCAAATGGATCCACCAGAGTCATTGCATGTGTGTTCTTTTCCTAAAAAACCACAAGAGTAATTGCGTGTGTCTTCTTTTCCTAAACCACATGGATCCACCAGAGTCATTGCATGTGTGTTCCTTTCCTAAAACACCACCAGAGTCATTGCATGTGTGTTCCTTTCCTAAAACACCACCAGAGTCGTTGCATGTTTCTTCCTTTCCTAAACCACATGGATCCACCAGACTCATTGCATGTGTGTTATTTTCCTAAACTACCACCAGAGTCATTACATGTGTGTTCTCTTCCTAAACCACCCAAAGTCATTGCATGTGTGTTCCTTTCATAAACCACATGGATCCATCAGAGTCATTCCATGTGTGTTCTTTTCCTAAACCACATGGATCCACCAGAGTCATTGAAGCTGTGTTCCTTTCCTAAACCACACTAATCCACCAGAGTGATTCCATGTGTGTTGCTTTCCTAAACCACCACTACAGTCCCTGCATGTGGGTTCTTTTCCTAATACCATCAGAGTCTTTGGATGTGTGTTCCTTTCCTAAACCACATGGATACACCATAGTCATTGCATGTGTGTTCCTTCCTAAACCACATGGATCCACCAGAGTCATTGCATGTATGTTCTTTTCCTAAATCACATTGATCCACCAGAGTCGTTGCATGTGTGTTGTTTTCCTAAACCACTACCAAAGTCATTGCATGTGTGTTCCTTTGATAAACCACATGGATCATCCAGAGTCATTGCATGTGGGTTCCTTTCCTAAACCACATGGATCCACCAGAGTCATTGCATGTGTGTTCCTTTCCTAAACCACACTGATCCACCAGAGTGATTGCATGTGTGTTCTTTTCCAAACCACCACTAGAGTCATTGCATGTGTGTTATTTTCCTAATACCCCCACCTGAGTCATTGCATGTGTGTTCCATTCATAAACCACATGGATCCACAAGAGTCATTGCATGTGTGTTCCTATCCTAAACCACATGGTTCCACCAGAGTCATTGCATGTGTATTCCTTTCCTAAACCAGATTAATCCACCAGAGTCATCGCATGTGTGTTCCTTTCCTAAACGCCCACTAGAGTCATTGCATGTGTGTTCCTTTTCTAAGCCACATGGATACACCATAGTCATTACAAGTTTGTTGTTTTCCCAAACCACATGGATCCACCTGAGTCATTGCATGTGTGTTCCTTTCCTAAACCACATGGATCCACTAGAGTGATTGCATGTGTGTTATTTTCCTAGACCACCACCAGAGTCATTGCATGTGTGTTCTTTTCTGTAGCATCCCATCTGTCTAACCTTTGTAATGCTACATGGTCTAATAATAAAATACTACTTCCTACATATAATTGTTGCATCATAATTATATCATGCTCATGTCATCATGCCACCTTGCATTTGAGCATCATATAAAACCCTTCTTTTGGTTCTTATCTCATATGCATTATTAATTGTATTTGCCTCTTGATATATTGTATTTGGATCTTGATAAATGCTTGATGCCCAAGTTGAGTTGGGGGCATATCTTTTATTTAACTCCACCACATAATTCGACCATCCAGCTATATGTGAGCTTTGCATTTTATTTGGGTTTACCTCTAGCTCATGTGGGTTGGGATGGATCCACTTCTATTTACACATGCTTCCATATATGCCTCATGTTGTTTTCACATCGTTGATATGTGGAGAGCCACATGGCCACCTTTGCATGTTATGTGAGTATTTTTTCCTTGTCTAGCTTCCATATGGTTTGGCTTGGAGTATTTGATCATGTATGAATATAATTGTGGCTATATACTTACCTAGTGGAACATACACACTAGCATGCCCACATTATATTCAAATATGAGCATTTTCCATCCATTCTACTTGGGACACAACTCTTTTCTTTTGCTTGGCCTTAATTCCATATTTTGGGGGTGCATGTGTTAACAAATGCCATGGTCATTTACAATTGTTTTCACAATAATAAATAGGGCATTTACTAATTATGCATGGGCCATGCAAGATCATCTTCTTTTCTTTTTCTTTGATTTTTATTCGGTTTTGAGTGGGGCATGGGTATTTTCCTCATGATCCAACTTAGTTTATCTCCCTCTCTTCATCTATTTGGAACCATCCCCTAAACGTCACTTCCACCACCATCCTAATGCATCATGCATGCATGGATGTGATCTTGCTTATACCTTACAAAAGAAACCCAACATCTTCCTCTTACTCCTTTCTTTCCATTGGTTTGTTTCAAATCCTTTTTATCCCATCTAGCTTGTTGCATGTGTGTTACACATTTCTTTCCCTACCTTGTCTCTCACACATAACAAAACCCTAATCCAAATCTCCTTGCCCTTCTAGCTTGCACCATGCCGAGCCACCCTTCCCTTCCTAACCTGGTCACCAAACCTAGTGGCTTGGCTCGGCCAATACCACTCCCCTTGCCGAGCCACCCCCATGCTCGACACCGCCATGCCGAGCCTCCCTAGCCGAACACTCCCCTCCCTTTTCCCTCTCTTCCCTTGCCGCCCTAGGTCCCCACCCGAGCCACCGTTGCCTCGCTGTCGTCTGGTCCCAGCTGCAGGCACCCAACCCCTCCCGAGTCGGCCTACCATGCGAGAGAGAGGAGAGACAAAGCTGGCCGCCACCACCTTTACACCCGAGCCACCCCATGTGCTACCCTCCTCCCCTGCCCTTATCTACCCCCTCTGCCTGGCGTCACACCCCCTCATCCCCAGGGTTCTGCCGCCGCAGTTCCTCCCCCATCTACCCCTGCTAACCTCTCTCCCATCTCCGGCAACCCCACTGTCGGCAGCACTCCACCACCACCATAGAAGAAGGAGGGCAAGCTGTTTGGGCGTTGGGGAAGACCGAGCCGAGCACCAGCGTCGCCCCGGTACACGGAGTCGAGGAGGAGACGGCCAGATCCGCTGCACCCCGACTCGTTCCAGTGAGCAAACCCTAGCCCCGGAACCCCAGCTATCCCGACGATCCCTTGCGCTCCGGCACGATCCGACCGTGCCGACACACTCCCGGTGACCAGTCGCCTCTTCCGGGCACCCTCCCTCCGCGTGCAGCTTCCCGGACGCGCCGTTCTTTTTGTCGAACGTCCTCTGCGCACGGTGCTCGCGGTCGCTTCTCCGCCGTCACCCCACGGTGGTGACTTCTGGCCGTGTAGATCCTTCCCAGCAACAACCCCCTGCTAGCCCAGTGGTCGCCGCCGCCTGCGTGCGTGCTCCAGATCGCGGGATCGAATCCCCGCCGCGCTCTGTCTGCGCCTTCTTTTTTGTCAGACAACAGCGAGAAGAACAACAGTGCAGCGTGGCTTCACGCAGCCCTTTTTCGTTTACCCCCTGCCTTTTGTTTTCCTCAACCCACGGTCCGTCCAGGCCCACCTGTATGTCGCTGTGTTTGTTTTTTTTACGAAAAGGCACCCGCAGTTGCAGGGTTCTCAACCCGCGCTCCCCGGCTCCCCCATGTGGCACGCCCCCACTGGCGTGCCCGCGTGTGGCCCTGTGGCTGCCACGGCCCCACCCGTCAGTCGCTGCGTCTGAATGAATGCGCGGTGAGAAAAGTCCGCTGCGCGTTGGTTTCGCCAGCTCAGCGCGACCCCACCTGTCGGTGACTGTGGCTAGCTGCCTCTGTGTGCAAAAAGTCTAAGATCTTTTCTGTCTAATAAAAATGTTTTCTGGAAATGTTTAATATGATTTTAAAACCAGAATTTAATAACTTTTATTTGATAATTCCAAATAATGCAAATGATATATGTTTTTGAATTAGAAAAATGTGAGGATTTCAAATATGCCATCCAATTTAATGTTGGACTAATTTAAATTTTCCGAAATTGTTTAATTTCAATAAAAAATGCCTTTTCTTAATTAATTAATAACTTTAAATCTATAACTCCAAATTTGACAAATAATATGTCTAAATCGATCAGCGTGACGAGGCCGTTCTAACTATGCATACCATGTTCTGAATTGAAGCATGCATCATGTCATTATTAAAAGCCAGAACTGTTTATGGCAATAAAACTTGACCAAATAAATAATAAAATGATTTATTTTGTCCCCACACCTCACCCTTGCCATGCTACATTATTACCATGTAATTTGTGCATCATTCATCATGGCATGCTTGTTTGCTTGTCGCATTTTATTTATATGCTTATGCACTTTATTTATGTTGGCCTTTGTTTGTTTGGTTCTTCTTTCGAATAGACGCCGAGCAGGGGAAATATCAGGAATCCTAGGAGTACTACCCAGATCCATCCCTCTCTTCAACTGAGCTGCTAGGCAAGCACTACCCCATGCTTGCATACATATAGTACATATTGCCTCTAAATTATTCTTGCATCATTGAGTCGCGATTGCATTAAATTGAATCTCAAGCACTGCATAGCCTTTACTTTTAAACCCCACCGAGCCTGTTCCTCAATCCCATGAGCCATTACTACAGGAGTTGTTTGAGCCATGTGAGTCGTAGAACAGCATGTGTAGGGTATGTGAGTGTCTGATGGATAACGAGGTACCTAAACAACTTAACCTGAGTAGTAATCGGATAACTAAGGAAAGAGGCACCGGTGGGCAATATCTGCTATTTGGTTTTTCCTGCCCACTTGTGTCCTGTAGGACCCCGAGTACTTGATTCCTGTTCCTTGACTATTCGCACTATCCACATACGGGAGACTCTATGAATCCCCCTTTGCCAGAGCTTAATTTGTACTTTATTTCTTGGGGCCACAAAGTAGTTTGGGGCTTTATTACTATCTTGTACCTATGCCATGCTTTACTGTTTTATTTAAGATTGTGCGTGGAGCACCTGTACTGTTTTGGATCGTGGAATGTTTTCGCGGTATCGACAAGCCCAGTCACACTTTCGGGTTCCCAGTCGTTTACAGCCATTGACATAAACCTTAGGTCCGTCTCGGAGCCGGCCAACTTCGTTGCGGGTAGCTTAATGGGGTTGTCCCCTGAAATATTTTATGAATCCTGTGATTACTTTGTCGTGAAAGCCTCGTTGGGTTTTGATTTGGTTTTTCCGAGGTCGATCGTGTGTGTGTTGCTATTTGTGCACCCCTGCAGGGTAAATCTTTCTGAAAGTTGTGTCCGCGGTTATGGACGACTTGGAGCACAGTTTCTCGATCATAGACAAGTATAACTAAAGTACCACTTTTAATCTGACTAAATACCTGACTAGTAAATAGTGCAATACTCATGGAATGGTCGATAAAACTACCAACGAATGGGTTGTTCGTCCGCTTTCTCTTTGGTAAGCGAGAAGGAGGATGGATTTGTCACCTTATACTGTTATAACTGTTGCTCTAATTAACGGACATCCGTCTATCATTGGTTAGGCGGATGGTTAGCGAGTATCTATAGACTTGTTAGTTATTATCTTCTGCTGCAATTGCGTCACCCCAGATATATGTCCCCTTTAGAGGCATAAATACTTGCTGAGTACCCCTAGGGTCTCACACGATAAATTGTTTGATTCAGATGAACAGGTGTATTCGCAAGATGGATACTGGGTGGAGGAGACAGATGATGTTGGCAACGATCACTCGGCGTAGAGATTCCGAGGATGGGGATCCGTAAGATCTGTGGGCGGGATGTGCTTATTTATGTGGCATCTTATGCCGATTTTCTTCTTGTTTGTACTCGGATCTTGTTTCCCGCTTCCGCTTGATACTCTGATGTTTGATGTATGAGGAGCTATCCTACACTATTATCTCTATCTAGGATGTTTGGATCTTGCCGTATGGCGTTGCAATATTTCTATTTCTTTTAGATGGTATGGCTCTGGGAACTGTTGTAAGGTAGCTTGCATACATACTCACTTGTGTATGTATTTGATCTCTTCGCCTATTGCCTACACCGCTCGCTCTTGTCCCGATGTTCTTGGAAGTGGTTAGGACGGCCGACAGTTCTACACGTGGGTGGCCCCTGGGCCCCCGCTGTACTATTTTAACCACTTTCGGTTAATCCAGGTTTGAACTTAGAGCGTAGGGTGCGAGGTTGTTACAATTGGTATTAGAGCCATCCCGCCCTTCAGGGTCTCAGCCAAATGGTCGTTGTCAGTCTAGCAAATATTTTGGTAGCTATGTATACTAGGGAAAAACAAAACATGAGAGTAGGACTACTTCCATTTTTCTTCTTACCCACCCACCCACACTTTTTCTAGTAAGGAAGTGTAACGTTTTCAATCCTCTTCTAAAATTCAAACAAGGATTCACGTGTTCTGGGTTCCGTAGTACCATAGGTTGTGTGTGTGTGTGTATTTGCAATTCCTTGTCTATCTGTCGCATCCAACTTGTTATCGCTATCTGCCTTTTGGTTATCAACTATTGGTACATTCCATACCGACAGGCTTTTGTAAACCGACGCGATCTATCTGATTCATTGTAAACCGGCGCAATTTGTCTTACTCTTTGTTATCCGGCGCTATCTTGTTTGGGGTGTTTGTTTCCGTAGTTTCTAATCTTTAGGTTCATCTTAAGAAGGAAGGGAGTTGGGATATGTGTTTTACTTATTCATGTGCGGAGTAATGATTTGAGTGCGGGATGGAGTCGCGACCATACCACTGCTTTTATCATTCGCTCTTGTATATTGAATTAGTAGAGTTACTAATCTTGATTCGTTAAGTGGTTTTGCACATATAGTTGTATTTTAATGCCGAAATTTGCGGCAATTTTTTCTTTGATAGCTTTGTGTACCACACTCCTTGTTCAGTCGTGTGCGATATGCTTAATATCCTCTAGGTTCTTTGAACTTTGTTGATATTTTAGTATCACCTCAGTAAATTGTATCCTTTAATCTTGGTTAATTCCATTTTGGTACTATTTTGGATTATTATTATTCTCCATTATGGTACTGACTTGAGTTTTATATCAATCACCGGATGGCACCACCATGCCATTCTGATGAGGACATACCACCTGAACTGGGGGCTGCGTTGGCAAGTATTGCTAATGCCTTGGGAACAATGCAGCAGAACCAACAACATTTTGAAGAAAGTGTCAGGAGGAATGAGTTTGTTCCGCTACCACCACCTCCCAAGCGAGGAGACATCAAGAGTTTTCTGAAGTTCAACCCGTGCCACTTTGAGGTGTTTGATCCGCCACTAGATGCTGATGATTGGCTGCGTGAGATGTCAAGGTTGCTGATGACTGCTGATGTTCCTGAGCAAGAATGGGTAAAATGCGCCACACACCTTCTGAAGGGAGACGCAACTCTATGGTGGGAGAATTACCTAAAGGCAAACCACTCTGGTTTTCAACCTACTTGGGAGCAGTTCACTGGGCCTTTCAAAGAGCAATATCTGTCAGAAATTGTCATGGAAAGGATGAAGGAAGTGTTTCTCAACCTCAGGCAGGGCAATGACAATGTCAATACCTATATCAGAAACTTCATGAATCTTTCTCGGTATGGTGACGATGAGATCTCTGATGACAAGAAGAAGCAAAAGAGGTTCAGGAAAGGGCTCAATGCATCTATCAAGTATGCAATCACTCATGCAAGGCCAGGGTCTTTTCTGGAACTCCAACATACAGCTCTACAGGAAGAAGCAAGTAGGCAAGTGTTTGAGGAGTCCAAGAAACACAGCCGTGACGCAGCATGCTCTTCAGCTACGACAACTCCTTCTAAGCGCCGTGTGTGGGTTCCTAACACTCCACCGTCGCTCCCGGCTCCACCAAGACCTTCAAGCTACGCAGCAAGGCCACCAAACTCCTTCACCGCGGCTCCTAGGGGCTACAACCACAACTACCCTGGAGCGCCTGGCGGAGTCCCTGGCTACGCTGCTCCACATCCACCTGTTGCTTGTTACACTTGTGGGAACAATGGGCATCAAAACTGGAGTTGTACCATGAACAACAAAGCTCTTCCTCCACCACCTCCAAGACCTGCAGCAAGTTCTTCTATGGTTCGTGCACCTCCACCTCGGGCTCTCAACATCAACACCAAGCCTAGGTCCACTGTTGCTCGTGTCAACTGTGTCAACGTCGCTCAAGCTGAGCATGCACCTGGAGTTGTGATGGGTATGCTTTCTGTTAACTCAGTCCCTGCACGAGTTTTGTTTGATTCTGGTGCTTCGCATTCTTTTGTTTCTCACAAGTTTGCAAATGAGCATGAGCTACTTATAGACCAACTAAATAAAAATTTAATGGTTCTTTCTCCCAGGGCAAGAATGCTATCTACCAAGATCAGTCATGGCAATCAAATTCTAATTGGTGGTTCTTCATTTCTGGCTTCCTTAATCATTCTCGGCAACTCTGACATTGATGTCATCTTGGGCATGGATTGGTTAACGGCAAATGCAACTGTGATTAATTGTGCTAAACGCTCGGTTTCTCAAAAAATTGCTGAAGGCCATATAGTCTATTCTCCAAGTCTGACTCCTGTAATTCAGCTTTTCTCTTTGGAAGCTCTGAATGATGATGCTATGGGTTCTATTCAGAGTGTTTCGGTGGTCCGTGAGTTCCCAGATGTTTTTCCTAAAGAGTTGCCAGGTATGCCTCCTGATCGAGAGGTCGAGTTTGTGATTGAGCTTGAACCTGGAACCGCTCCTATCTCCAAGCGGCCTTATAAAATGGGTCCTGCTGAGTTGGCTGAACTCAAACGCCAGCTTGATGAACAAGAGAAGTTGGGTTTCATTCAGCACAGCACTTCTTCTTGGGGTAGCCCAACCATCTTTGTGAAGAAGCGAGACAAGACTGATAGACTTTGTGTTGACTATCGGGCTCTCAATGCTAAAACCATCAAGAATAAATATCCCCTTCCGTGGATTAATGATCTCTTCGATTAGCTAGCTAGAGCTGTGGTATTCTCTAAGCTTGACTTGAGAAGTGGATATCATGAAATCAAGATCCGCAAGGAAGATGTTCCCAAAACAGCTTTCACCACCCGCTATGGCCTGTATGAGTACACGGTCATGTCTTTCGGTCTCACCAACGCACCTACCACCCTCTCGAGGCTTATGAACTCGGTTTTCATGGAGTATCTTCATAAGTTCGTCGTGGTCTATCTGGATGACATTCTAGTATATTCTAAGTCAAAGGAAGAACATGAAGAACACCTTCGGTGTGTCCTAAACAAGCTTCGTGAGAACCGCCTGTATGCAAAGTTCTCCAGGTGTGAATTTTGGCTTCCCGAAGTAACCTATCTTGGTCACGTCATCTTTGCCAAGGGCATTGCTGTCAACCTAGAAACTGTTCGGACAATTGTTGAGTTGCTTCCACCCAAAAATGGCAAAGATGTCCGGAGCTTCCTTGGTTTGGCTAGTTACTGCCGTCGCTTCATTTAGAACTTTTCGAAGATTGTGAAACCTCTTACCGATCTCCTCAAGAAAGGCAAGAAATACCTTTGGTCTCCTGCATGTCAAGCAAGCTTTGAAACCCTCAAAGAGAAGCTCACTTCCACACCAGTCTTGATTCCTCCGGATACATAAAAGCCTTTCCAGATATTCTGTGACGCCTCTTTGCAAGGATTGGGTGCGGTCCTTATGCAAGAAAAACAAGTTGTTGCTTATGCCTCTCGACAGTTGAAGACGCATAAGATCAACTATCCTACACATGACCTCGAACTCGCAGCAGTTGTCTTTGCGTTGAAAGTATGGAGGCACTACATGCTTGGCAACCGTTGTGAGATCTTTTCTGATCACAAGAGTCTCAAGTATATCTTCACACAACCGGATCTTAACCCTCGTCAGAGGAGGTGGATTGAAGCAATTAATGATTTCGGTCTGACAATCAACTACACTCCTGGCAAAGCTAATGTCATGGCCGATGCTCTCAGCCGAAAATCTTATGTCAACAACCTCATGGTGGAAGAACAACAACCTCTCTTGTGCGAGGAATTCCGCCAGCTCAACCTTGAAATTGTGGATCAAGGGTATCTTCTGAACCTTCTGGCAACACCTCTCTTGGAAGAAAAAGTTCGCTCCATTCAACTTGGTGATCCGTACACTAAAATCATCATCTCCAAGATTTAGCTTCCGAAGTATGAGTCCTTCCACGTCGACGACCAAGGCGCTCTATTCTTTGAGCACCGGATGTTCGTTCCGAAGTATCCGGGTTTGAGAGAGCAAGTTCTTAAAGAAGCTCATGATTCTGTTCTTTCTATCCACCCTGGCAGCACTAAGATGTACATGGACTTGAAAACACAATATTGGTGGCCTGGGTTGAACCGATATTGTGCCAAGTATGTCTCCGAGTGTGATATCTGCCGCAGAGTTAAAGCTGTCCATCAAAAACCTTCCGGTCTTCTACAACCATTGAAGCCTCCGGAATGGAAATGGGAGAAAGTAGAGATGGACTTCATAACTGGTTTTCCAAGGTCGCAGAAGGGCAACAATGCAATCTTTGTTGTCATCGACAGGCTTTCTAAAGTGGCTCACTTCTTTCCCATCAACGAAACAATTTCTGCAATTCAGTTGGCTGAGCTCTATATGAACATAATTGTCTCTCTGTATGGGGTTCCTCTTGAGATCAGTTCAGACCGTGGAAGCATCTTCACTTCCAAGTTTTGGGGAAGTTTCCAAAATGCTTTGGGAACAAAGTTGAACTTCAGCACAACTTACCACCCTCAGTCACAAGGAAAAGTTGAAAGGATCAATCAGATTCTAGAAGATATGCTTTGTTCTTGCGTCATCTCTTTTGGAATGAAGTGGGAAGAATGCCTTCCTTATGCTGAGTTCTCTTACAACAACAGCTTCCAAAAGAGTCTAAAGATGGCACCATTTGAGGTTCTCTATGGCCGCAAATGCAGAACTCCGATTGGTTGGTCGGACGGACGTGAAAGAACATTGTTTGGCCCTGACATTGTAACTGAAGCGGAGGAGAAAGTTCACATCATTCTCGAAAACTTGAAGGTTGCTCAAAGTCGCCAGAAGAGCAACTATGACAGAAAGCACACGGACATGGAGTATGTCCCTGGTGATCTCATTTACCTTCGTGTCACTCCCATGAGAGGCATGCACCGGTTTGGTATCAAAGGGAAGCTGGCTCCTAGATACATCGGTCCTTTCAAAGTTCGTGGAAGAAGAGGAGAAGTCGCTTATGCTCTTGAGCTACCTGAAAAACTCAAGGTCCATGATGTTTTCCATATATCTCAACTCAAGAAGTACTTCAAGGATCCCGGTAGGACAGTGGACCATGAGCTCATCAATCTCCAAGAAGACCTGTCTTATCAAGAACACCCCACAAAAATCCTAGAAGTCGCAGAAAGAAAGACTCGCAATAAGTCTATAAAGTTCTGCAAGGTGCAGTGGTCGCACCATTCTGTTGATGAAGCCACTTGGGAACGCGAGGAGGAGCTCCGTGCCAAGTATACTGCCCTCTTCGTGTCTTCTTCTTCTTCCTAGAATCTCGGGGCGAGATTCCTGTTTAGTGGGGGAGAGTTGTAGCATCCCATTTGTCTAACATTTGTAATGCTACATGGTCTAATAATAAAATACTACTTCCTACATATAATTGTTGCATCATAATTATATCATGCTCATGTCATCATGCCACCTTGCATTTGAGCATCATATAAAACCCTTCTTCTTTTGGTTCTTATCTCATATGCATTATTAATTGTATTTGCCTCTTGATATATTGTATTTGGTTCTTGATAAATGCTTGATGCCCAAGTTGAGTTGGCGGCATGTATTTTATTTAACTCCACCACATAATTCCACCATCCAACTATATGTGAGCTTTGCATTTTATTTGGGTTTACCTCTAGCTCATGTGGGTTGGGATGGATCCACTTCTATTTACACATGCTTCCATATATGCCTCATGTTGTTTTCACATCGTTGATATGTGGAGAGCCACATGGCCACCTTTGCATGTTATGTGAGTATTTTTTTCCTTGTCTAGCTTCCATATGGTTTCGTTTGGAGTATTTGATCATGTATGAATATAATTGTGGCTATATACTTACCTAGTGGAACATACACACTAGCATGCCCACATTATATTCAAATATGAGCATTTTCCATCCATTCTACTTGGGACAAAACTCTTTTCTTTTGCTTGGCCTTAATTCCATATTTTGGGGGTGCATGTGTTAACAAATGTCATGGTCATTTACAATTGTTTTCACAATAATAAATAGGGCATTTACTAATTATGCATGGGCCATGCAAGATCATCTTCTTTTCTTTTTCTTTGATTTTTATTCGGTTTTGAGTGGGGCATGGGTATTTTCCTCATGATCCAACTTAGTTTCTCTCCCTCTCTTCATCTATTTGGAACCATCGCCTAAACCTCACTTCCACCACCATCCTAATGCATCATGCATGCATGGATGTGATCTTGCTTATACCTTACAAAACAAACCCTACATCTTCCTCTTACTCCTTTCTTTCCATTGGTTTGTTTCAAATCCTTTTTATCCCATCTAGCTTGTTGCATGTGTATTACACATTTCTTTCCCTACCTTGTCTCTCACACATAACAAAATCCTAATCCTAATCTCCTTTCCCTTCTAGCTTGCACCATGCCGAGCCACCCTTCCCTTCTTAACCTGGCCACCAAACCTAGTGGCTTGGCTCGGCCAATACCACTCCCCTTGCCGAGCCACCCCCATGCTCGACACCGCCATGCCGAGCCTCCCTAGTCAAACACTCCCCTCCCTTTTTCCCTCTCTTCCCTTGCTGCCCTAGGTCCCCACCCGAGCCACCGTTGCCTCACCGCCGTCTGGTCCCAACTGTAGGCACCCAGCTCCTCCCGAGCAGGCCTACCACGCGAGAGAGAAGAGGGACAAAGCTGGCCGCCACCACCTTTACACCCGAGTCACCCCATGTGCTACCCTCCTCCCCTGCCCTTATCTACCCCCTCTGCCTGGCGTCGCACCCCCTCATCCCCAGGGTTCTGCCGCCGCAGTTCCTCCCCCATCTACCCATGCTAACTTCTCTCCCATCTCCGGCAACCCCACTGTCGGCAGCACTCCACCACCACCATAGCAGAAGGATGGCGAGGTGTCTGGGCGTTGGGGAAGACCGAGCCGAGCACCAGCGTCACCCCGGTACACAGAGTCGAGGAGGAGACGGCCAGATCCGCTACACCCCGACGTGTTCCAGCGAGCAAACCCTAGCCCTGGAACCCCAGCTACCCCGACGATCCCCTACGCTCCGGCACGATCCGACCCTGCCGACACACTCCCGATGAGCAGCCGCCTTTTCCAGGCACCCTCCCTCCGCGTGCAGCTTCCCGGACGCGCCGTTATTTTTTTCGAACGCCCTCTGTGCATGGTGCTCGCGGTCGCTTCTCCGCCGTCGCACCACAGCGGTGACTTCTGGCCGCGTAGATCCTTCCCAGCAACAACCCCCTGCTAGCCCAGTGGTCGCCGCCTGCGCACGCGCTCCAGATCGCGGGATCGAATCCCCGCCACGCTCTGTCTGCGCCTTCTTTTTTGTCAGACAACAGCGAGAAGAACAACAGTTGTAGCGTGGCTTCGCGCGGCCCTTTTTCGTTTACCCCCTGCCTTTTGTTTTCCTCAACCCGCGGTCCGTCCAGCCCCACCTGTCTGTCGCTGTGTGTTTGTTTTTTTTATGAAAAGGCACCCGTAGTTCCGAGGTTCTCAACCCGCGCTCCCCGGCTCCCCCATGTGGCACACCCCCGCTGGCGCACCCGCGTGTGGTCATGTGGCTGCCATGGCCCCACCTGTCAGCCACTGCGGCTGAATGAATGCGCGGTGAGAAAAGTCCGCTGCGCGTTGGTTTCGCCAGCTCAGCGCGACCCCACCTGTCGGTGACTGTGGCTAGCTGCCTCTGTGTACAAAAAGTCTGAGATCTTTTCTGTCTAATAAAAATGTTTTCCAGAAATGTTTAATATGATTTTCAAACCAGAATTTAATAACTTTTATTTGATAATTCCAAATAATGCAAATGATATATGTTTTTGAATCAGAAAAATGTGCGGATTTCAAATCTGCCATCCAATTTAATGTTGGACTAATTTAAATTTTTCGAAATTGTTTAATTGCAATAAAAATGCCTTTTCTTAATTAATTAATAACTTTAAATCTATAACTCCAAATTTGACAAATAATATGTCTAAATCGATCAGCGCGACGAGGCTGTTCTAACTATGAATTGAAGCATGCATCATGTCATTATTAAAAACCAGAACTGCTTATGGCAATAAAACTTGACCAAATAAATAATAAAATGATTTATTTTGTCCCCACACCTCACCCTTGCCATGCTACATTATTGCCATGTAATTTGTGCATCATTCATCATGGCATGCTTGTTTGCTTGTCGCATTTTATTTATATGCTTGTGCACTTTATTTATGTTGGCCCTTGTTTGTTTGGTTCTTCTTTCGAATAGACACCGAGCAGGGGAAATATCAGGAATCCCAGGAGTACTACCCAGATCCATCCCTCGCTTCAACTGAGCTGCCAGGCAAGCACTACCCCATGCTTGCATACATATAGTACCTATTGGCTCTATCTTATTCTTGCATCATTGAGTCGCGATTGCATTAAATTGAATCCCAAGCACTACATAGCCTTTACTTTTAAACCCCACCGAGCATGTTCCTCAATCCCATGAGCCATTACTACAGGAGTTGTTTGAGCCATGCGAGTCAAAGAACAGCATGTGTAGGGTATGTGAGTGTCTGATGGATAACGAGGTACCTAAACAACTTAACCTGAGTAGTAATGGGATAACTAAGGAAAGAGGCACCGGTGGGCAATATCTGCTATTTGGTTTTTCCTGCCCACTTGTGTCCTGTAGGACCCCGAGTACTTGATTCCTATTCCTTGACTATTCGCACTATCCACATACGGGAGACTCTATGAATCCCCCTTTGCCAGAGCTTAATTTGTACTTTATTTCTTGGGGCCACAAAGTAGTTTGGGGCTTTATTACTATCTTGTACCTATGCCATGCTTTACTGTTTTATTTAAGATTGTGCGTGGAGCACCTGTACTGTTTTGGATCGTGGAATGTTTTCGCGGTATCGACAAGCCCAGTCACACTTTCGGGTTCCCAGTCGTTTACAGCCATTGACATAAACCTTAGGTCCGTCTCGGAGCCGGCCAACTTCGTTGCGGGTAGCATAATGGGGTTGTCCCCTGAAATATTTTATGAATCCTGTGATTGCTTTGTCGTGAAAGCCTCGTTGGGTTTTGATTTGGTTTTTCTGAGGTCGATCGTGTGTGTGTTTCTATTTGTGCACCCCTGCAGGGTAAATCTTTCTAAAAGCCGTGTCCACGGTTATGGACGACTTGGAGCACAGTTTCTCGATCATAGACAAGTATAACTAAAGTACCACTTTTAATCTGACTAAATACCTGACTAGTAAATAGTGCAATACTCATGGAATGGTCGATAAAACTACCAACGAATGGGTTGTTCGTCCGCTTTCTCGTTGGTAAGCGAGAAGGAGGATGGATCTGTCACCTTATACTGTTATAATTGTTGCTCTAATTAACGGACATCCGTCTATCATTGGGTAGGCGGATGGTTAGCGAGTATCTATAGACTTGTTAGTTATTATCTTCTGTTGCAATTGCGTCACCCCAGATATATGTCCCCTTTAGAGGCATAAAGACTTGCTGAGTACCCCTAGGGTATCACACGATAAATTGTTTGATTCAGATGAACAGGTGTATTCGCAAGATGGATACTGGGTGGAGGAGACAGATGATGTTGGCAACGATCACTCGGCGTAGAGATTCCGGGGATGGGGATCCGTGAGATCTATGGGAGGGATGTGCTTATTTATGTGGCATCTTATGCCGATTTCCTTCTTGTCCATACTCGGATCTTGTTTCCCGCTTCCGCTTGATACTCTGATGTTTGATGTATGAGGAGCTATCCTACACTATTATCTCTCTCTAGGATGTTTGGATCTTGCCGTATGGCGTTGTAATATTTCTATTTCTTTTAGATGGTATGGCTCTAAGACCTGTTGTAAGGTAGCTTGCATACATACTCACTTGTGTATGTATTTGATCTCTTCACATGTTGCCTACGCCGCTCGCTCTTGTCCCGATGTTCTCGGAAGTGGTTAGGAAGGCCGAAGGGTCTACACGTGGGTGGACCCTGGGCCCCCGCTGTACTATTTTAACCACTTTCGGTTCATCCAGGCTTGAACTTAGAGCGTAGGGTCCGAGGTTGTTACATTTTCCTAAACCACCACCAGAGTCATTCCATGTGTGCTTCTTTCCTAAACAACATGGATCCACTTGAGTCATTGCATGTGTGTTCCTTTCCTAAACCACATTGATCCACAAGAGTCATTGCAAGTGTTATTTTCCTAAACCACATGGATCCACCAAAGTCATTGCATGTGTGTTCCTTTCCTAATACACATTGATCCACCAGATGCATTACATGTGTGTTCTTCTACTGAACCACCACCAGAGTCATTGCACGCGTGTTCTTTTCGTAAACCACCACTAGAGTCATTGCATGTGTGTTCCTTTCCTAAACCACATGGATCCACCATAGTCATTGCATGTGTGTTCTTTCCTAAACCACCACCAGAGTCATTGCATGTGTGTTCTTTTCCTAAACCACCACCAGAGTCATTGCATGTGTCTTCCTTTCATAAACCACATTGATCCATCAGAGTCATTGCATGTGTGTTCTTTTCCTAAACCACCAGCAGAGTAATTGCATGTGTGTTCCTTTCATAAACCACATGGATCCACTAGAGTCATTGAATGTGTGTTATTTTACTAAACCACATGGATACACCAGAGTTACTGCATTTGTGTTCCTTTCCTAAACCACATTGATCCACCAAAGTGATTGCATGTGTGTTCGTTTCCTAAACCACCACCAGAGTCAATGCATTGTGTTCTTTTCCTAATACCACAACCAGAGTCATTGCATGTGTGTTGTTTTCGTAAACCACCACTAGAGTCATTGCATGTCTGGTCCTTTCCTAAACCACATGGATCCACCATAGTCATTGCATGTTTGTTT
>CAJUXJ010002096.1:0-24062 GCA_910589775.1 Avena eriantha
CCCCCTCATTCATACAATGTTTCAAATAGTTGATTTGTGTTGGAAAAGAGTAGGAAGTTTCATGCTTATAAGTGGTACAAAAGGAGCTTGTTTTGACTATGGTCTAGACTTTATCATGTCATGTTTGAGTTGTTGCTTGACTACTTAGTAATTATTGTTGCAGCATGACTGTTCCAAACAATTGAGATTGCTTAATGTGCTGGAAAGAATCATGCGTTTTTGGCATACAAAAGCACTAATATTGTGGTATTCTCCTTTGATGCTTTATTTGGGTGACTTGGCCACATGCTTACACCATGTTAAGACTATGAAAAGTCACCTTAGCATCTATGATCATTTAGTTTTTTACTGTAATATCACTTATGCTTTAATTAAATGTTTGTCGCTTTGCATGATTATGGCCATTATTGTCTTCCTTAGTTGGTTGTCCCCCAGTCTTTTGCCTAGCCTCCACATGTACCAAGTATGAGTTCCAGTCGTGCATCCAACTCCAAATAAAACCAAGTTATTCCAAAGAGTCCACCATACCTACCTATTAGCATTACTGTGTTCCAAGTATATTCATGTTTTATCTACCTTCCAGATTAAACTTGTTATGTGAAAATTAGTGATGAAAGCTCTCACAAACTTGATGGCACACTTTACTTCTTGCACTTAATAAACTTGAACCATTGTGTCCATCTAGTTGCGTATAAGCTTGCGCTTTATTGTTGGAGATATGCCCAAGAGGCAATAATAAAAGTGATTATTATTATATCTTTGTGTTATGATGATGACTTACATCCCATGCTATAATTGTATTATATTGGGAAACACTAATACATGTGTGTTTGTAAACATAAAAGAGTCCCTAGTAAGCCTCTTGTTGAACTAGCTTGTTAATTAATTGATGATCATGGTTTCCTGATCATGGACATTAGGATGTGATTAATAACAAGGTTATATCATTAGGAGAATGATGTGATGGACATACACCCATAGTAAGCGTAGCATAGATCAAGTCATTAAGTTCGTATTGCTATAAGCTTTTAAATGCATAGTAACCTAATCCTTCGACCATGAGGTTGTGTTAATCACCATCACGGATGGGTACTTGATGACATCAAACGCCGCTTCGTAACTAGGTGGTTATAAAGGGTCGGGTATCTGGATGGAAGTATGTGTTGAAGCGCATGCACCAAGATTGGGATTTGTCCATCCATATGACGGATAGATATGCTCGGCCCTCTCGGTGGAATGTCATCTAGTAGCTTGCAAGCATGTGACTGGGTCACAAGGGATGACATATCACGGAAATAAAAGAGTACTTATCAGTAACGAGGTAGAACTAGGTATGGAGATGCCGATGATCAAACCTCGGATAAGTATAGTATCGCGTGACAAAGGGAATTGGTTTCGTATGTAAATGGTTCAATCGATCACGAAGTCATCGTTGAGTATGTGGGAGCCATTATGGATCTCCAGGTCCCGCTGATGGTTATTGATAGGAGATGTGTCTCTGTCATGTCTACATATTCACGAACCGTAGGGTGACACACTTAAGGTTCGAAGTTGTTTAAGTAGATATGGAATGTGCGTTGGAGACCGAATGTTGTTCGGAGTCTCGGATTGGATCCGGGACATCACGAGGAGATCCGGAATTGTCCGGAGAATAAGATTCATATATTGGGGATCATTTTCTGAGTTAGGAAATGTTCCGGAGTATTTGTATGAGGATTCTAGAAGGTTTCGGAATGTTCCGGAAGGTTCTGGAAGATTTCTTGGAGTTTGCTTGAAAACCAAGAAAGGGATCAAGGAGTCCTGGTGGGGCAAGACAGGAGTCGTGGGGGAGGAGGACTCCTCCCCCCTCCCCAATCCGCCGGCCATAGGAGGGAGGGGAGTCCTACTAGGACTCCCCCTCCCATGGCGCCTCCCCCTTTAAAGGGAGGGGTGGGCCCCTCCTCCTCCTCCTCCCACAACTCCAAATCTCTGCCGCCTCTCTCCTCCTCCTTTTCTGCTCAGGCATAGGCGAAGCCCTGCAGAATTCTCTACTCCACCACCACCACCACGCCGTCGTGCTGCTGGGATTCCGTGGAGAAGATCTACTACCTCCGCTGCTCGCTGGAACGAGGAGAGGAAGGTCTGCTTCGACTCCGCACGTGTGACCGACTGCGGAAGCGCTGCCGGAACGCGGCGCCGGAAGGATCGTCCACACGATCTTGAGATCGGCAAGTGATCGACTACATCAACCACGAGATCTAATCTCGTAACGCTTTCGGATCTACGAGGGTTAGTACATATCTATCTCGTTGCACATGTCTAATAGATTAGATCTTGGCTTTTATCTAGATTAGATCTGGTTTTGTTCGTTCTTGCGGTAGAAATTTTTTGTTTTCCATGCTACGAACCCATCAGTGGTATCAGAGCCGTATCTATGCGTAGATCTGTTGCACGAGTAGAACACAATGGTGTTGTGGGCGTTGGTGCTTTGTCGTCTTTTGCTTTGTGTACTTTGCATCTTGCGGCATGGTGGGATGAAGCGGCTCGGGCTAACCTTACATGTCATCGCACATGAGACTTGCTCCACGCTTGACGTGTAACTTGCTTTGCACAAGTGGCTTTGCGGGTGTCTGTCTCTCCCACCATAGTATAGATCCAATTTACACTTTGCACTCGATAGCACTTGTATCAACGTTGTGGTTCAGTTTCGTAGGTAAGATCGTTCTTATTCGAAAGCCCCAAACCACGTAAAACATGCAAAGAAAATTAGAGGCGTCTAACTTGTTTTTGCAGGGGTTTTGTGATGTGATATGGCCATCATGTGATTGTGATTATATTTGATGTATGCAATGATCCTTGTTGTAATATGGCAACCGGCAGGAGCCTAATGGTTGTCTTTAATTCTGTTAAGACCTGCGTGTCTATTCATCTTGTAATAGCTTTATTCCAAGTAGTTGTAATAGTTGCTAGTGATGATGGACAACCATGAAGCGGCGCCACTGACCTTGACGCAATGCTGGTGATGATGGAGATCATGTTCGTGCTTTGGAGATGGAGATCAAAGGCGCAAGAAGAAAGGGCCATATCATATCACACTAATTATGAATTGCCTGTGATGTTAATCCTTTATGCATCTTGTATTGCTTAGATCGCGACGGTAGCATTATAAGATGATCCCTCTCACTAAATATCAAGTAATAAAGTGTTCACCCTTAGTTGGCACCGTTGCTAAGACTCGTCGTTTCGAAGCATCTCGTGATGATCGGATGTGATAGATTCTACGTGTGCATACAACGGGTGCAAGCCAGATTTGCACATGCGGAAACTAAGGTTATCTTGACGAGCCTAGCATGTACAGACATGGTCTCGGAACACGGAATACCGAAAGGTAGAGCATGAGTCATATAAATGATATGATGAACATGAAGATTGTTCGCCGATGAAACTACATCTTCTCTCGTGAAGATCGGACTTGGTGTAGTGGACTTGGTTCGTGTAATCACTAAGACAATGTGAGGGATGTTGTTTTGAGTGGGAGTTCACCTAGTTAAGTTTAAGAATTAAATTTGAACTCAATTTGTCATAAACTTAGTCTAAACTACTTGCAAATTGTTGTAGATTATGGCGACCCCCTCCATCAATTTCAATGCGTTCCTAGAGAAAGAAAAGCTTAAGAACAATGGAAGCAATTTCACGGACTGGTTCCGTGGACTGAAGATCGTCCTCAGGGCTGGTCAGTTGACCTATGTGCTCGAAGCACCGCTAGGTGACCCACCTGCAGATGATGCCACCGATGACGTAAAGAATGTTTACGCCACTCGGAAAAATCATTACTCCACAGTTCAGTGTGCCATCCTGTACGGTTTAGAAGCGGAGCTCCAAAAGCGTTTTGAGCACCACGACCCGTTCGAGATCATTAAGGAGCTCAGGCTAATTTTTGAGACTCGCGCGGCCATGGAGAGCTATGAGGCCTCCGAAAAGTTCTTTAACTGTAAGATGGAAGAGGGAAGCTCCGTTAGCGAGCACGTGCTCACCATGTCTGGGTACGCAAACAAGCTCCAAGAGTTGGGAATATCGATTCCTAATGAGTTGGGGATTCACCGTCTCCTCCAATCACTGCCACCAAGTTATAAGAACTTTGTGATGAACTACAATATGCACTGCATGAACAAGACGTTGCCTGAACTATCGTCCATGCTGAAAACTGCTGAAGTGGAGATCAAGAAGGAGCACCAAGTGTTGATGGTCAATAAGACCACCAATTTCAAGAGACAGGGCAAGCCTAAGAACAAGGGCAACTTCAAGAAGGACGGCAAGAAAGCTGCCGCACCTGCTAAGAAGCCCAAGGCTGGTCCCAAGCCTGAAACTGAGTGCTTCTACTGCAAGGGTGCTGGTCACTGGAAGCGTAACTGCCCCAAGTACCTGGCAGATCTGAAGAACGGCAACATCAAGAAGAAAGGTATATTTGATATATGTTATAGATGTGTATCTTACTAGTAATCGTAGTAGTGCCTGGGTATTTGATACTGGTTCGGTTGCTCATATTTGTAACTCGAAACAGGAGCTGCGGAATAAACGAAGACTGGCGAGAGACGAGGTGACGATGCGCGTTGGAAATGGCTCCAAGGTTGATGTGATCGCCGTCGGCACGCTCCCTCTACATCTACCTTCGGGATTAGTTTTAAATTTGAATAATTGTTATTTGGTGCCTGCGTTAAGCATGAACATTATATCTGGATCTTGTTTATTGCGAGACGGTTACTCTTTTAAGTCCGAGAATAAAGGTTGTTCGATTTATATGAGTAATATCTTTTATGGTAATGCACCTGAGATGAATGGTTTATTCTTACTGAATCTCGATAGTAGTGATACACATGTTCACAACATAGATGCTAAACGAATAAAATTGAATGATAATTCTACATACATGTGGCACTGTCGTCTTGGTCACATTGGAGTGAAGCGTATGAAGAAACTCCATTCTGATGGACTTCTTGAATCACTTGATTTTGAATCACTTGAAAGATGCGAAGCATGTCTAATGGGAAAAATGACTAAGACTCCATTCTCTGGTACAATGGAGCGAGCTACAGACTTATTGGAAATAATACATACCGATGTGTGCGGTCCAATGAGTGTAGCATCGCGTGGTGGATATCGTTATGTTCTCACTTTCACGGATGACTTAAGTAGATATGGGTATGTCTACTTTATGAAACATAAGTCCGAAACTTTCGAGAAGTTTAAGGAATTTCAAAGTGAAGTGGAAAATCATCGTAACAAGAAGATTAAGTTTCTGCGTTCTGACCGCGGAGGTGAATATCTGAGTTATGAGTTTGGCATGCATTTAAAGAAATGTGGAATACTTTCGCAGTTGACACCGCCGGGAACACCACAGCGTAATGGTGTGTCCGAACGTCGTAATCGAACTCTCTTAGATATGGTTCGGTCTATGATGTCTCTTACAGATTTACCGCTATCGTTTTGGGGCTATGCATTAGAGACAGCCGCATTCACTTTAAATAGGGCACCATCTAAATCCGTTGAAACGACACCGTACGAATTGTGGTTTGGTAAGAAACCTAAGTTGTCGTTCCTTAAAGTTTGGGGTTGCGAAGCATATGTAAAGAAGTTACAACCTGATAAGCTAGAACCCAAAGCGGAGAAATGCGTCTTCATAGGATACCCTAAAGAAACAATTGGGTATACCTTCTATCATAGATCCGAAGGCAAAGTTTTCGTTGCCAAGAATGGATCCTTTCTTGAGAAGGAGTTTCTCTCGAAGGAGGTGACTGGAAGGAAAGTAGAACTCGATGAGGTTATTGAACCTTCTCTCGGATTTGAGAGTAGCGCAGCACCGGAAGATGTTTTTGTGCCGCCTGCACCAATTGGAGAGGAAGCTAATGATAATGATCATGAAACTTCAAACGAAGTTACTGCTGAACCTCGCAGGTCAACGAGGGTTCGTACCACTCCTGATTGGTATGACTCTGCCTTGAACGTCATGTTGGTGGACAACGCTGATGACCCTGCGACGTATGAAGAAGCTATGGTGAGCCCAGATTCCGACAAATGGCTAGAAGCCATGAAATCCGAAATGGGATCCATGTACGAAAACCAAGTGTGGACTTTGGTGGACTTACCGGATGGCCGTAAGGCTGTCGAGAACAAATGGATTTTCAAGAGAAAAACAGATGCTGATGGTAATGTTACCGTCTATAAAGCTCGACTTGTCGCGAAAGGGTTCCGACAAATTCAAGGAGTTGACTATGATGAGACATTCTCACCAGTAGCGAAGCTAAAGTCTGTGAGGATTTTGTTAGCAATTGCTGCACATTTCGATTATGAGATTTGGCAGATGGATGTCAAAACGGCGTTCCTTAATGGTGACATTGAGGAAGAGTTGTATATGGTACAACCCAAGGGTTTTGTCGATCCTAAAGATGCTGACAAGGTATGCAAGCTTCAGCGCTCCATTTATGGACTGAAGCAAGCATCCCGGAGTTGGAATCAACGTTTTGATAAAGTAATCAAAAACTTTGGGTTTATACAAACTTATGGAGAAGCTTGTATTTACAAGAAAGTGAGTGGGAGCTCTGTAGCATTCCTAGTACTATATGTAGATGACATATTGTTGATTGGGAATGATATAGAACTTCTTAATAGCGTCAAAACCTATTTGAATAATAGTTTTTCAATGAAGGATCTTGGCGAAGCGGCATATATTCTAGGCATCAAGATTTATAGAGATAGATCAAGACGCCTAATAGCGCTTTCACAAAGTACATACTTAGACAAAGTTCTAAAGAAGTTTAGAATGGAAGATAGCAAGAAAGGGTTCGTGCCCATGTTGTCAGGTAAGACCTTGAGTAAGACTCAAAGTCCAGCTACGGCAGAAGATAGAGAGAAAATGAATAATATTCCCTATGCCTCGGCCATAGGTTCTATCATGTATGCCATGCTGTGTACAAGACCGGATATAGCACATGCTGTTAGTTTGACTAGCAGATATCAAAGTGATCCTGGAATGGAGCACTGGACAGCGGTCAAGAATATCCTAAAGTACCTAAATAGGACTAAGGATATGGTTCTTTCTTATGGAGGTGATGAACAGCTTGTTGTAAACGGTTACACCGATGCTAGTTGGAACACCGATCCGGATGACTCGAAGTCACAGTCGGGATACGTATTTATTTTGAATGGTGCTGCAGTGAGCTGGAGGAGTGCAAAGCAAAGCGTTGTGGCGAAATCTTCAACTGAATCGGAATACATAGCTGCTTCGGAGGCTGCACAAGAAGCCGTATGGATGAAGGAATTCATTACTGAACTTGGCGTGGTTCCCAGTGCGTTGGACCCGATGGCCATCTACTGTGACAACACAGGTGCCATAGCTAATGCACAGGAGCCAAGGTCACATAGCAAGCTGAAGCACATCAAGCTACGTTTCCACGCTATTCGCGAGTATGTCCGAGATGGTGACATAAAGATTTGCAAAGTACACACTGATCTGAATGTGGCAGATCCGTTGACTAAACCTCTCCCTAGGGCAAAGCATGACCAACACCAGAACGCCATGGGTGTTAGGTATATTACCATGTAATCTAGATTATTGACTCTAGTGCAAGTGGGAGACTGTTGGAGATATGCCCAAGAGGCAATAATAAAAGTGATTATTATTATATCTTTGTGTTTATGATGAATGTTTACATCCCATGCTATAATTGTATTATTAGGAAACACTAATACATGTGTGTTTTGTAAACATAAAAGAGTCCCTAGTAAGCCTCTTGTTGAACTAGCTTGTTGATTAATTGATGATCATGGTTTCCTGATCATGGACATTAGGATGTGATTAATAACAAGGTTATATCATTAGGAGAATGATGTGATGGACATACACCCATAGTAAGCGTAGCATAAGATCAAGTCATTAAGTTCGTATTGCTATAAGCTTTTAAATGCATAGTAACCTAATCCTTCGACCATGAGGTTGTGTTAATCACCATCACCGGATGGGTACTTTGATGACATCAAACGCCGCTTCGTAACTGGGTGGTTATAAAGGTGTCATTGGGTATTCTGAAAGTATGTGTTGAAGCGCATGTACCAAGATTGGGATTTGTCCATCCATATGACGGATAGATATGCTCTGGGCCCTCTCGGTGGAATGTCATCTAGTTAGCTTGCAAGCATGTGACTGGGTCACAAGGGATGACATATCACGGAACGAGTAAAGAGTACTTATCAGTAACGAGGTAGCACTAGGTATGGAGATGCCGACGATCAAACCTCGGATAAGTATAGTATCGCGTGACAAAGGGAATTGGTTTCGTATTAAATGGTTCAATCGATCACGAAGTCATCGTTGAGTATGTGGGAGCCATTATGGATCTCCAGGTCCCGCTGAGGGTTATTGATAGGAGATGTGTCTCTGTCATGTCTACATATTCACGAACCGTAGGGTGACACACTTAAGGTTCGAAGTTGTTTTAAGTAGATATGGAATGTGTTGGAGACCGAATGTTGTTCGGAGTCTTGGATTGGATCCGGGACATCACGAGGAGATCCGGAATTGTCCGAAGAATAAGATTCATATATTGGGGATCATTTTATGAGTTAGGAAATGTTCCAGAGTATTTGTATGAGGATTCTAGAAGGTTTCGGAATGTTCCGGAAGGTTCTGGAAGATTTCTTGGAGTTTGCTTGAAAACCAAGAAAGGGATCAAGGAGTCCTTGTGGGGCAAGACAAGGAGTCGTGGGGGAGGAGGACTCCTCCCCCCCCTCTCAATCCGCCGGCCATAGGAGGGAGGGGAGTCCTACTAGGACTCCCCCTCCCATGGCGCCTCCCCCCTTTAAATAGAGGGGTGGGGGTGCCACCTCCAAGCTCTCCTCCACAACTCCAAATCTCCGCCGCCTCTCTCCTCCTCCTTTCTTCTGCTCAGGCTTAGGCGAAGCCCTGCAGAATTCTCTACTCCACCACCACCACCACGCCGTCGTGCTGCTGTGATTCCGTGGAGAAGATCTACTACCTCCGCTGCTCGCTGGAACGAGGAGAGGAAGGTCTGCTTCGACTCCGCACGTGTGACCGACTACGGAAGCGCTGCCAGAACGCGGCGCCGGAAGGATCGTACACACGATCTTGAGATCGACAAGTGATCGACTACATCAACCACGAGATCTAATCTCGTAACGCTTTGGATCTATGAGGGTTAGTACATATCTATCTCGTTGCACATGTCTAATAGATTAGATCTTGGCTTTTATCTAGATTACATCTGGGTTTTGTTCGTTCTTGCGGTAGAAATTTTTTGTTTTCCATGCTACGAACCCATCAGTGGTATCAGAGCCGTGTCTATGCGTAGATCTGTTGCACGAGTAGAACACAATGGTGTTGTGGGCGTTGGTGCTCGTGTCATCTTTTGCTTTGTGTACTTTGCATCTTGCGGCATGGTGGGATGAAGCGGCTCGGGCTAACCTTACATGTCATCGCACATGAGACTTGCTCCACGCTTGACATGTAACTTGCTTTGCACAAGTGGCTTTGCGGGCGTCTGTCTCTCCCACCATAGTATAGATCCAATTTACACTTTGCACTCGATAGCACTTGTATCAACGTTGTGGTTCAGTTTCGTAGGTAAGATCCGTTATTGTTCGAAAGCCCCAAGCCACGTAAAACATGCAAAGAAAATTAGAGGCGTCTAACTTGTTTTTGCAGGGGTTTTGTGATGTGATATGGCCATCATGTGATTGTGATTATATTTGATGTATGCAATGATCCTTGTTGTAATATGGCAACCGGCAGGAGCCTAATGGTTGTCTTTAATTCTGTTAAGACCTGCGTGTCTATTCATCTTGTAATAGCTTTATTCCAAGTAGTTGTAATAGTTGCTAGTGATGATGGACAACCATGAAGCGGTGCCACTGACCTTGACACAATGCTGGTGATGATGGAGATCATGTTCGTGCTTTGGAGATGGAGATGAAAGGCGCAAGAAGAAAGGGCCATATCATATCACACTAATTATGAATTGCCTGTGATGTTAATCCTTTATGCATCTTGTATTGCTTAGATCGCGACGGTAGCATTATAAGATGATCCCTCTCACTAAATATCAAGTAATAAAGTGTTCACCATTAGTTGGCACCATTGCTAAGACTCGTCGTTTCGAAGCATCTCGTGATGATCGGATGTGATAGATTCTACGTGTGCATACAACAGGTGCAAGCCAGATTTGCACATGCGGAAACTAAGGTTATCTTGACGAGCCTAGCATGTACAGACATGGTCTCGGAACACGGAATACCGAAAGGTAGAGCATGAGTCATATAAATGATATGATGAACATGAAGAGTGTTCGCCGATGAAACTACATCTTCTCTCGTGAAGATCGGACTTAGTGTAGTGGACTTCGTTCGTGTAATCACTAAGACAATGTGAGGGATGTTGTTTTGAGTGGGAGTTCACCTAGTTAACTTAAGTATTAAATTTTAACTCAATTCATCATAAACTTAGTCTAAACTACTTGCAAATTTGTTGTAGATTATGGCGACCCCCTCCATCAATTTCAATGCGTTCCTAGAGAAAGAAAAGCTTAAGAACAATGGAAGCAATTTTACGGACTAGTTCCGTGGACTAAAGATCGTCCTCAGGGCTGGTCACTTGACCTATGTGCTCGAAGCACCGCTAGGTGACCCACCTACAGATGATGCCACCGATGACGTAAAGAATGTTTACGCCAATCGGAAAAATCATTACTCCACAGTTCAGTGTGCCATCCCGTACGGTTTAGAAGCGGAGCTCCAAAAGCGTTTTGAGCACCACGACCCATTCGAGATCATTAAGGAGCTCAGGCTAATTTTTGAGACTCGCGCGGCCATGGAGAGCTATGAGGCCTCTGAAAAGTTCTTTAACTGTAAGATGGAAGAGCGAAGCTCCGTTAGCGAGCACGTGCTCACCATGTCTGGGTACGCAAACAAGCTCCAAGAGTTGGAATATCCATTCCTAATGAGTTGGGGATTCCTCGTCTCCTCCAATCACTGCCACCGAGTTATAAGAACTTTGTGATGAACTACAATATGCACTGCATGAACAAGACATTGCCTGAACTATCGTCCATGCTGAAAACTGCTGAAGTGGAGATCAAGAAGGAGCACCAAGTGTTGATGGTCAATAAGACCACCAATTTCAAGAGACAGGGCAAGCCTAAGAACAAGGGCAACTTCAAGAAGGACGGCAAGAAAGCTGCCGCACCTGCAAAGAAGCCCAAGGCTGGTCCCAAGCCTGAAACTGAGTGCTTCTACTGCAAGGGTGCTGGTCACTGGAAGCGTAACTGCCCCAAGTACCTGGCAGATCTGAAGAACAGCAACATCAAGAAGAAAGGTATATTTGATATATATGTTATAGATGTGTATCTTACTAGTAATCGTAGTAGTGCCTGGGTATTTGATACTGGTTCGGTTGCTCATATTTGTAACTCAAAACAGGAGCTGCGGAATAAACGAAGACTGGCGAGAGACGAGGTGACGAAGACCGTCGTGCTGTTGTGATTCCATGGAGAAGATCTACTACCTCCGTTGCTCGCTAGAACGAGGAGAGGAAGGTCTGCTTCGACTCCGCACGTGTGACCGACTGCGGAAGCGCTGCCGGAACGCGGCGCCAGAAGGATCGTCCACACGATCTTGAGATCGACAAGTGATCGACTACATCAACCACGAGATCTAATCTCGTAACGCTTTTGGATCTACGAGGGTTAGTACATATCTATCTCGTTGCACATGTCTAATAGATTAGATCTTGGCTTTTATCTACATTAGATCTGGGTTTTGTTCGTTCTTGCGGTAGAAATTTTTTGTTTTCCATGCTACGAACCCATCATTTATAAGTTGTAAATTAGCAGAACCATGTTATCACGGGGAACGCTTTCAACATTGCACTTATTATTCAGTTGATATCATGTTCTTTTGTTTATGGATCTCGGCGGTGTGAAATAAATGGGGAGCTTGTAAGCTCATGGAGTTTGTATGTGTGTAGAGAAACACCTGGGCGGCTAGCCTAAGCCATGCCTAATCATGGTGGAAACTTGCAGCATAACCATACTGAGCAATCTATGAAGCATCCTCATTAAAAACCTATGCAAATAGAAAATAAAAAGATCGCTGAGATGCTCATTGTCTGTTGCCTTGTCATTTTGATATGGGATAGCTCCTATATCATGGGGCAAGGTGTACCCCGTTGGCGGTTCTCTATGATACACATGTACTTACAAGGACAAGAACTAACTCGTGACTAAAGTTGAGTAGCATGAGGTTCGGTATTCGTAAGCAAGGGGCATGAGATTTTAAACTTATAACTTGTCAAGCATATCCTAATATTTGTATCATTTTAACCTTAATCACCTAAAGATGCTTATGATAGGGGAAATGAGAGCTGAAAGCTAATAAGTACCATAATATTTGGAAGCTCTTTATGAAACTTGAAATCCCTGCTTCCCTCTATGAATGGCCCTTCTTTTTAATTTTATGTTGTGTCTCCATCTTCTATCTTTATGCACCTATTGAGAGAGCATAGTGGTCATTCTTAGTTTAATGTGCATTTTCCCAAAACTTGTTGATTGATTCATAACTTTGATATTGCTTGCTCTTAAATTATTTGTATCTAGTCACCCTTATGAACTTTGAAGGTGTCCTATGCATTTATGTTTTGCTATACCATGAGTAACAAGCTGAATACCATTCTTATTATATTTTCTATATGTGAAACAAACAAACGTCTTTCAAAGAATTGTTAATCATGAATCTTTTGTTTGTACCTTTTCATGTTACAACATAGTTGCTATGTCTTATTGTTAGAACTATTTCTTTCATGTCTATGTTAGAGTACTATGATCCCAGCTAACAAAGTTTTACAAATACCTTGATCAAGATTGTGATGGTGCATGTCACCTCAAAAATTATTCTTTTTATCACTTACCTACTCGAGGATGAGCAGGAGTTAAGCTTGGGGATGCTTGATACGTCATAAACGTATTTATAATTTTTGATGTTCCATGCTTGTTTTATATCTACTTTCTTATGTTTTGTTCACACTTTGGAGTATTTTTATACATTTACTGGAACTAACCTATTAACAAGATGCCATAGTGCTAGTTGCCTATTTTCTACTGTTTTTGGTTTCAGAAAAGCTAGTACGGAAATATTATCGGAATTGGGTGGGACAAAAGCTAAAGTAAATATTTTACCCGAAGCAACACGGAGTCTGGAGGGGAGACGAAGTGGCGCACCAGGGCGGCCACACCTGGTGGCGGCGCGGCCTAGGGGGCATGCCACTAGGGGATGTAGGCTCCCTGGTGCTCCACCAACCTTGCCCCTTCGCCTATAAAAGCCTCCTGGGATGAAAACCGTACCCGATCAAAGACTAGATTAGAATTCCACGAAAAGTTCCACAGTGCTGCCGCCACCAAAGAGGAGATTCGAGGGATAGAAGTCTCTGTCCTGGCACCGTGCTAGGACAGGGAAATGCCCCTGGATCCATCTCCATCGACTCCACCACCATCTCCATCACCGTTGCTGATTCCCATGATGAGGAGGGAGTAGTTCTCTGTCGAGGCTAAGGGCTCTACCGGTAGCTATGTGCTCATATCTCTCTCTATGCGTGATCTTATGAGATCATGAGCTTTGTAATCTATAGATCTATTCTTCTACTCAAGTGCTTTAATTAATCTTTGTTTATCCCCACGTGTGTGAAGTTGACAGTGTGCACACCGTGTGGCACTTTGGCTAAGGTTACATAAATACTTATTATGTGTATAATTTGAGTTGGATGTCTCTATGAGATTGTGGTGTTTGTTGGAACCATCAAGCGCTCAAGGTGACAGTGAGGGGTTATCTAGATGGGGAATGCGAACTTTAAGGTGTGCTGTTATAGCCCTACATCGTCCAACCGGAGAGTAGTTCAGGGTAGCATAATGAAGAGAAGATATTTATATGAGAGTCTCCACTAGTGAAATTATGATCCCTAGGCCTTGTTTCTAAGCATTGAAACACCGTTTACAATCAGTCTTGTTACATGTTTTCCTGCTGCCACTCTTATCTCAGATTGCAAGTACCACTTATAATCATCCATATTACTTGTATTTCACTATCTCTTCGCCGATCTAGTGCACCTATACACCTGACAAGTGTATTGGGTGTGTTGGGGACACAAGAGACTTCTTGTATCTTGATTGCAGGGTTGCTTGAGAGGGATACATTTGACCACTTCCTCCCTGAGTTCGATAAACCTTGGGTGATCCACTTAAGGGAAACTTGCTGCTGTTCTACAAACCTCTTCACTTGGAGGCCCAACATTGTCTACAAGAATAGAAGCGTGCGTAGACATCATGCCCGCCTCACCCCGGAGACAGCCTGCCTCATGGCAAAAGAGCTCCTTTGCTACTCGCCCGTGGAGGGCGCCAGAGAAGAGTGGCAGGCGCTCCTTGCGGCCCTGATGGATGTCCCTTGGGATAACCCCGCGACGCACGAGGCGCGACCGGGCGACATATCCTACGGTGTGTGTAACATCCCAAAATTAGAGCTTAGAAATAAGCTGAGATCAGGTGTGTGCATTGCATTCATGCATAGAAAATTTGGATAATTTTCGTGCTTTTAAATAAAACTTTTCAAAGTGATTGAAGCTTCTCTTAACTTGGTGGAACTAAAGTAGATCATCAAGTTGACTACGATACGTTTCAATATGACCTTTGCTAAAACCTTATTTTTGGGTAATATAATTTGATCTATGGGTAGCTCAAATAGAACCAATCTAAAACCACTACACATTTATGAAGGATCTTATAGAGATCACATCAGGGTATTCATTACAACTCTTGAATACGCAATTAAGTTTATAACTTAAGCAAATAAACTTATTAATTAAACCTTGTTACACATGTTTACTATAGTTATTCCTACCATGAGAATCGTGGTAGTTCTTAAACATTAGCTCTTGTCACAGGTAGAGTAGAAAAGGAAGTTGAGCCCAGACCATTCATCCCATATTTTTGTTGCCATATTAGTAGGTGACATCCCTATTTAGCTAAGTCCTAGTGTCAATTGATCATCAATGTTGAATGATCAATTCCTGACCTAGAATGTATTGACTCTTAGCCTTTGACCTATTATATTAACCTTCCAAAGACCCTAAGTAAATTAATGAGAAGAAGGAACTAGATTTGGTAGAGTGTGCCATCATCAATGGAATGTGATCCTTAGTGGTGATGAAACCATTTGATGTTGGAGGAGTTAACTCACTCATGAGTTAACTAGAAGAAGAATCTAAACCTAAGGGTTAAGTTAGTAATTATGGAGCTATGAGAAAGATAGTAGTGTTAGTGTATCAACTAATAATCTTGTTAAGCCAAGTAGGTACAAACCTAAAGTAAGTTTCCTTAACAATATAATCCTATAGAGAGACTAGTACAAATCTAGTACTTAGTGATAATAGATTTTGATCAAACAATTAGAAGCCAAAGCTTATTTTGATCAAAGTATGGTAGCCATTATTCTCAAATCACTTGAGCATAGATGACTAGATGTTGAAGAAGAGTTGTGAGAATACCAAATTAGGAAAGCCCTAGTAAGATGAATCATCTAGATTGATCATGAATAGTCAAGATAGGGTATGAGGAAGTTTAGAACTTAAGTGGAATGGACTAGTTGAAGGCACAATATTCTAACCAAGAGAATACAAGAACAATCTTGTATTATGGGATAAGGTCCCTACCCATTCCAAAGGTTTGATATCACATGTGATATGGAGAGAATTGTAACCTTGTAAGTCTTGAAAGTAGAGGCAAGGTTATTATAAAGGAGTAATGGAAATTATATACTAAGAGAAGAATGTAGGGGAATATTGTTGTAGTGGCATGACCACTGTAGGGGTTCACGTAAGAAAACATTAAAATTTAACCTAGGCCCCTGAACCCCTGATGCTGCCAGGACCTATCTATTAGTAATGCAATAATGGGAGCGGCTTTTCGCGAACTTACCCTTGAAGACCGAAAATCGTTGTTAACGCTCAGGAGAGCGTGGTTGATGTAGACAAGCCGAAACAGACCTCAAGGTCATGTTGAAGTCCTTGCGCTCCTGCGGCTGCAACAACTTCTAGTGCCTCAAGTGTGACACCTCGTAGGGAGTTACATGCATCCGGTGCCTGGCGATGACTCCCGCTTCCTCGATCCAGCAGCAGTTGCAGAAGTAGAGCTCCTGGATCCAAATCTCGCAGCGCGACGACGGTCCACGGTGAAGATATCTCTCGTTCTCGTAGTCCGGACTTGGGATCAAGGTCACAGGAGAGAGAGAGATAATATCAATTGGAGGTCTTCCCAAAAGTGAGGAAACCTTTATTGAATATTGTGTGTATTATCTAGTCAAAATACCCCACTATATATAGGGAAAGGGAGGTACTCCCTCCCTGAAAGTCCCGGTGACGTGGGCATACCTTACATGTACTCAAGCTTGGCATATACGGTCCAGGTCTGGCAGAAGCCCACGGTGTTACCAGGGCCCAATACAGGATTCGGATGACCCACGGAGACTCTGATTGCTTGCGGCACAAGACGCAGCTTAAGACAGAAAATTTAAAGGGACAAACCCTAACTTGTAACCGACTCGACCTGCTACCCGAGACCTAGCCTATCTATATAAAGGCTAGGAGGGGGCGGCGAGGAGGACAATCACAACCCTAGTTTCCACAACCATCGCCAGATTGCATCTATGCACCCCCTGTAACTTTTGACTCCCTCGATAATTCCAAGAGAAGTCAAGCAGGAGTAGGGACCTCTACGAGGCTTGTACCTGGGTAAACCTTTCGTCCCTGTGTGCTTTTTTTCTAGCCAATTGATGCCTCTAGCGCTCCCTCCTTCTCCAAAACCCAAGTCCATAACAATGGGCATTGATGAGATAAACCCTCATCACCCGGGGTGCGACTAAACAAGGGAGAGGGGGAGGTGCCGCCGGCCACCCCCATGGGCCCCATGTGGGGGGCTAGCCCACTAGGGCGTCGGCCACCCCCTTGGCCCTTCCTAGGGATTTGGCCCCCTCTTGAGCTATTTCCCCTCCAGGATTTGGTCCATTAAGCGTTTTGACCATTTAATTGATTTTCTCTTTTATTAAATAATTATGAAAAAATGATAAGATCAATATTTAACATTCATTCACATATTATTCAATCTCCGTGGCTATGGAACACCTTCCACCTCAACTCCGGACATCCTCCAGACTTACCGAAACCCTTCCGGTTTTCTCTCTTTCTATTCTTTGGTGATTCTACCGATCCTATAAACACTCTCTAAGCATCACCAAGCTCTTAAGCATGATACCCCATGGTTCGGGAACACTCCAGACATGGTCGGGACTCTCCCGGACCAATGATCAATAGAGGGACCTAGATGGCCATGTGACCCCTGTGCATTCCACGAAGATCTTTCGTCGTTTGAACCGTGACTGTCTCGTCTTATTCCTTTTGTCTCCCGATACTTGCATTGCCCGAGATCTGATCAATGCCACACCTTTATGATCACTATATTACCAAGTGACGTTTGATCCTATCAAAGTACCCTCGGGACATAGTGATATATAGCCTCACGGTCTAAGGAATAGTCTACTAGGTCTATTCTAATCATCGTAACTTGAACTTCATGACATGATCGAGTCACGGCGTTTAGGTTGGGTATTAGTTCATCATCTCATTCTCAAAATGAGATGACTCCATTTCCAACTGGCATAAATGCCACATGATCAGGAAACCTTTATCATTTGTTGACCATTGAACCAATGACTAGAGTTTCACCGGGAACCCTGGTTGTTTATATATCACACGTGTATTGACGTTTCATTTCAATATAGTTATAGCATGATATAAAACTTAATCATAAGCTTTATGAAATATGATAATAATCCTTATTACTATTTGCCTCTAGGGCATATTTCCAACAGTCTCCCATGCTTGCTCATGGAAGAGGTTGAGTCTTGGGCCTGTACTTTACAGTCCCAAATCCTTTGCAACTTACTAACACCTTGATTGACATTAATACGTTATCATCACATGATAACATCTTTGTGTATTCATCGTCGCTATGGCAGTAGAACGAGGCCGGTTTCCAGGAGCCTACAGTGACTTTAGAGCAACCTCATGGGCTTTCTCATGGGCACTGTCCCCCAGGACAGATCATTCTACGTTAAAGATAAACTAGTCCTACCATAACAGTATACATTACTTTAGATGGTACCCTTATCTATTATTATAAATGTAATCATCAAAACACTAGTGCACCTCGTGCAACTTTCGATGTTTTTGTTCACCTCGCTTCCTACTTGACTTTAGTCAGTATTCTCGATATAGGAGTTTCCAATCTTCTTAGAACATAACCCTTTATGCTTTTATGATATGTCATCCTTTATGGATTTGGAATTATGTCTACAGTTCTCTATTAGACACTACGGACAAACTTAGCTCAACGTTCTGTGATTCGTGCTTAATCACTTTTCAAACGTTCCTTCTTGGATCATATATTATGTTAAGTTGTCATCATGGTTTTCCAAGACAGAACCTATGTCTCAACATAGTGGATGATGATCATCCTTTTCTTTCTTTCAACCATCGATGTTTAACTTAATGCTATTCCTAATTTGAATTGACCAAGGACTAGTCCTGAATAAATTCCTATTCTGAAACTCTTTTCAGAATCCCTTTTAGGAATACTACATAATATTGTAATATATCTACTATCAACTTCTAATCCCTATAAATCTTTATTTATCGGTACTTGCGCTTCTTAATGTGTCATACTGATGGTTGTGAAATACCATCTCTTTTATCCATATAAATTGTGCCATTTATCTCTCATATCATGTTTCTTCCAGCTATAGCTATGCCTTATATGCATGATTTCTATTTCTCATTTACTTTCATATGAGCTTTGCACATTTAGTAGTTTAGGTAGAATTTTGTCACTTTTCCTTGTCTATGACATGTTTGTAGGTGTTGTTGATGATTATGGATAAAACAAAGGCAAAAGGAACAAAGAGAGCATAGTATGGAGGAGCTGCAGGGACCACACTTAGCCATTTGAGAGGTTGAAAAAGTGAATTTTCCCAACTTCTCAAAATAAATATCCAAGACCACAGGGTTGTATCCCTCGATGATACGAACTCAACGAGCCCAAGAACACCCAAAATAGAGTTCGTATGAAGAAATGGCGGCCAAAATACTAAAGCATGCAGAGAATTTAACGAGCAACTATATGGCCGAAGCTATTATTTTGGTCATATAGCTCCGTCCGTATAGTTGCCAAAAAGGTCGGAAACGATGGGATTTCTCCCTAGAAAAGATCCAGAACCTTCCCTAAGTCATATGATGGTATTGGGGGAACCCTAAGGCACCCCCAAGGCCTATATAAAGGAGGTGATGACCCACAAGTATAGGGGGTGTATCGCAGTATTTTCGATAAGTAAGAGTGTTGAACCCAACGAGGAGCAGAAGGTGTTGACGAGTGGCTTGGAGCAGGAATTCTATGTAAATACTTAGCAAACGGATTTTTAGGGTTTTTTGATAATGCAGATAAATAAAGTGCGAGCAAATAAAATACAATGATAATAAATGGAGCAAGTGGCCCAATCCTTTCTTTAGCAAAGGACAAGCCGGTTGTATTACTTAAGATGACCAAACGTTCTCGAGGAAACATGGGAATATCGTCAAGTGCTTTCGCTTCATCTAGTTGATTAATCTTCTTTAGTTTGATACATGTTGTGTGGGTGAACCTGTGCTAATGTACCGACCTTCCTAGGACTAATACATAGTTGTGATTATACCCCTTGCAAGCATCCACAAGTACAAGAAAGTAATTAAGATAGAAACCTAACCACAGCTTTAAACTCGAAGATCCTGACATCCCTTGTGCAAAGGTTTCCAAACGGAGGTTCAGGTTTCTATCACTCCGGCAACCCCTACGATTAGTAGCCAAATACACAATGCATTCCCCTAAGGCCATAATGGTGAAGTGTCATGTAGTCGACGTTCACATGACACCACTAGAAGAATAACACCACAACTTAAATAACAAACTATTGAATCTTTCTCAACACAATTCCACTACTAACAACATGACTTCTCCCATGTCCTCAAGAACTAAACGAACTACTCACAAGGCATCATATGGATCAAGATCAGAGATGAAATAATGATAAGTAACAATCTGAACATAACAATAATTCAATGGTTCCACTCAATAGCATCAACTACAACAAGTAATCAACACCAGGAAAGTTTCCCCTAAGAACTATGCATGATTCAACCAAATTGTTACATCGGTATGGAGTGGTGATGATGGTACTAGTGGAGATGATGGTGATGATGAAGTCCAGCTTGATGGTGGTGTTGATGGCAACGATCTGCCCTCTCGGGAAGGAATTCCCCCGCCAGAATTCTGTCTGCCGGAGAGATCTTTCTCTCTCTGTAGTTTTCTGCCCCATAGAGGCGGCGGAATCTTTCTGTGGTCGCTCCCCCAAGCTTAGGGTTCGTGGGGATAATATACGCCAAAGGGGAGAGCCAGGAGTGGCTAGGGTGGCCACACCACCTGGTGGTGCGTCCTAGGGTAGCCCGCCCAGGGGGTGGTGTGGGCCCCCTGTGGCCCATCTCCACTCCCCCTTCAGGCATCCTTCGTCTTCTGGAAAAAAGGATTTTCCATGTATTTCCCGGATTTTCTGATCTTCCCAAATTTCACCTCCAAACAATCCCTTTTCCATCAGAATCCTGACTGCAGCGGTGCATGCTCCAAAACTCATCAACCATGCAAAACGGAATGAAATAACATATGTAGCATCTCTTAATATGAACATATCAATGAATAATAGTAAATTATGATATAGAATAGTGATGCAAAATGGACGTATCAACTCCCCCCAAGCTTAGACTTCGCTTGTCCCCAAGCAAAAACTAAGCTCAATAAACATGACCTCAGGTTTATAGAGTGAATAATCGATAAAAGAATACAGATAAGAAGCATCACATTCATCAATACACAAATCATAATAGAAGACAACTCACTATTATATAACTTAACTTGCAATAAGTAAAGGAAATACAATAAAGATACACAAAGTAAATCATAATTGGTAATGGCAAACTTTTCTCTTGGTCAAAGAATAGTTAACAATTTTGTAGGAGTTCAATCAGAAAGGGGTTTTCAATGATAGCTTTGAAAGTAATATTCACAAAGATAAGAGCAATGTGCAAAAGAAGGAACATAAGAAACATGATTGAATAAATCATCATATGAATGAATGCAACCCAACAACTCATAATACTTGCGGAGATAGAAAGGAATAGGTTTACTGACTCAACCAAAAAGTAAAAGATAGGCTCTTCGCAGGGAGGAAGCAGGGATCTCAAGTTTCATAAGAGCTTCCAAAAATTATGGTACTTATTAGCTTTCAGCTCTCATTGCCCCTATCATAAGAATCTTGAAGTGATTAAGGTTAAAGTGAACAAACTATGGAGTATATGCTTGACAAAGTATAAGTTGGCAATCTCATGTCCCTTGAATACGAGGGGCCGCTCCTCATGCTACTCAAGTTTAGTACCGGTAAGTTCTTGTCATAGTAAGTACATGTGTATCATAGAGAACTGCCAATGAGGACCCCTTGCCAGATGATACGGAAGAATCCCCATATCAAAATGACAAGGCAAGCAGACAATAAGCATCTCAGCAATCATCTTCTTATTTACCATGGGAAAATGGTGTTTTTCTCTCTTCCTCTTTCTCATCTTTTTTTTTTCTCAATCTATCTCTTTTTTTATAAGAAGAATGCTTCATAGATTGCTCATTATGGTTACACTGCAGGTTTCCACCATGATTAGGCATGGATTAGACCAGCCGCCCAGGCCTTTCTCTAACACACATACATAACTCCATGGACTTACAAGCTCCCCTTTCATTTCACAACAACGACATCCATAAACAAAAGAGCATGATATCAACTGGGTACAATGTATAAGTGCAAATTTTGAAAGCGTGGTCCCCATGACAACATGGTTCTGCTAATTCCCAATGTATAAGTGCAAGCATATACAACTTAGATGACACAATTGTTCAAGTTTATTAGGTGCAAGAAAAGTAAAGTGTGCCATAAAGTTCGTGAGAGCTTTAATCACTAATTTCCACATAACAAGTTTAATTTGGAAGATAGATAAAAACATGAATTTACTTGGAATAGCAATGATGCTAATAGGTAGGTATGGTGGACACAAATGGCATATGTTTGGTTAAGGATTGGATGCACGAGAAGCATTCCCTCTCAGTATAGGTTTTAGGCTATCAAGGCTGGGTAGCAAGCACAAGAGTTGAAGGAAACAAACAAACAGACAAGTGAGAAAAACAAACATGCAATCTTCCTTGGAAGCACAAAAGATCTTAACTAGAGAATACTATGCTTATGAGCAAACCTAGGAAGAAAGATGATGAAATTATTTCTTTAAGAGTACTTTTATCTTTTTCATTCAGTTCTTATAATAGTGTTGCTACTGGCCGTGCCGGGTTTGCCAACAACCAACTAAATTAACTCAATGATCACAAAAGTGATACCAATACTAACAACAAGATCAACCATATAATTAAGATATGCAAAGAGTAAATGATAGAACTTCTCATTAATATTCCATAACGGCAACTCACACCAAGGGATACATAGATATCTAACGAGAGGGGGACACTTCCATAATGCCAAACCATCCTACATGATAACTTCTCTATTCATGATATGACTCTACTAAAAAGGTTAAAAAGATAAAAGATAGTGATGTGATACCGCGGCACTCCCCCAAGCTTGGAAAAAACAAAGGGGATGCCAAAACCTAATGAAAAATTACTCCTTCGGTGGTGGTGGTGTTCTCTCGTCCTCGTCCGACTTCCAAGGTAAAGGCTCCCCCTCAACAAAAGACATCCTGGTCTCCAACATCCTCATACTCATGTTTTATTTTGCACGTCGTAGTAGAGAGCTATGCTTGTAGTTGGTTGGTTGTTCGGTGGAGTGAGAGAATTTCATCCTTAAGCTCAGCAGTCTCCTTCTAGTGCTTGGCGATGAGTTCTAAACTAATCTTATGGATGATATCCACTTCGCGCTCCAACATCTTCTTGTACCTAAAGACTTCTTGCTCCAGTGCTCCCATCATGTCCTCTAGAATGCCTTCACCTTTAGGGCCCTGAACCTCTTTATTTGTACTTCCCATCTTTGAGCGACAACTCCTTGGGATGAATCTTCAACTCACCAAGTACGGTGTGACGACGTCCGCAGAGGCATCATCCTTGGATGATCTAGAGGAAAACATTGTGGCTCCAAAACTGAGACTCTACCTGTTAGAAATAGATTGAAACCAAAACACAACAAGAACACGATATACGATCTAGGGATTCGAGGGAATTACATATTATGAATTTTTACAACAAGGAAAGGTACTAGGAGAAAATGGGTCGGAGACGAACTCCGGGGCGGCCCACACCACCTGGTGGCGCGACCAGGGGGCCCGCGCCAGGGGTGTGTGAGCACCCTGGCTCTGTTTTTTTCCCTCTTTCGCTTTGTTGCTTTTCTTGTTGGATAAAAACTACAAAAATATATCTGGACAGATTTTTGTGGACTTTTCCTTACTAGAACTGTTACCTATTCGGAAAACGGACTCTGCAGGTCTCTGAAGTTGGCATTTAGTAGATTCTTCCGAAGTCACCGCTTGATAACATCAATATCTTCATATTCATACACATATTGCTTGAGTCATGAAACCTTTCACTATCTTATTACACCATTTTCTCCAATAATCCTAGAAATTTCTTTCACACAAAACTTCACACAATTCTCATTAGCACATTAGTGTAAGCAAGGTAATAAACTTTGAAGTTCAATTTCAACTAAAATCATCAAAACGTAAGCTACTGTAGCAACTCCTTCCGAAAACCCAAAAAGATTCAAAAAGGAAATCGATTTAAGAGGCTAATGCAAGAGTGGCAAAAATCTGTCAAAACAGACTAACAGGTAAAGATCAATTTTTCGAAAAT